>DWGJ01003378.1:0-13485 GCA_018246895.1 Aspitha aspitha aspitha | reverse complement strand
CCAAATTTAACGCGTGCGGGCCACGGGCAGTAATGAATAAATCAAAATTACTGGATCGATTTTAGTCATTTTTTCAGACATAGGCTATATATTTAGGCTATATACCCGTGCAAAGCCGGGGCGGGCCGCTAGTATAACGTAAAAACATCAGGTGAGAGGCGGCTGTATAATAACTGATGTAAAAAAAGTATTGGTTGCGATGAAAAAAATTTGTATTATTCATATGCCTAATTCTATTATACATATAACCATTCATGCGTACATACATAGCGATGAACGTGTTTGAATACGAAATAGAAAAAATTACAAAGTTTCAAACATACTCGTAAGTTCCTATCACCAAAAGCAATTCATTGGCCACATTGCGTTCAAGGATAAATGTCTTCACACACACATACACACGCACAAATACACACCTACACACGCACAAATACACGCACATGACCTCATACGAATATAAATTGAAGCGTCTGTCCGTGATTTAAAAAAAAAACTGTTTCTTATCATCGTAAGATTTTTTGCATGTAACAAAGTTGAAAAAACCCGTTAATAAAACGATTGTCTGTTCGAATTTACCTCCGAAATGGGTGCACCGATTTTGGCGAGACTTTCATTAGGTGGTGGACCTTTTTGAGAGGAATATAAAAACAACTATGTATAAACAAAATTCCGAAAGGCATGCACGTTATTTTTTGTTATTTTTTTACTGTTCCTTTTTTCTGTTTCATTTTTTTAATTTAGGTTTTTAATTGTTGTTGTTGTAACATGTATTTTAGACGGATTCTGCTCTGATGTGTGCGAATAACAACTACCCAATTCAATCATAAGACGATAGATACAACCGTAACTTGTTTATAATGCATTTTTATAACTAATAAAATATATATTTATTATACAGACATTAAATAATAAAATACCTATACATATATGTTATAATGACTTTGGGTTTCCGTTTATTTGGACCGTTCACCGATAACTCTTTGACCTATGATATACGATTACGAAAAATTCACTGTCTGCATGATGTTTATCGACACAAATTAAATATTTTTTTCTGTCGAAATTATATACCTAGTGACCATGGACATGTATACATATAATAATATGCACTGCTTTAAATATATGTATATATTATATGCAAATCGGGTGTAAGAAATTTCCATAGTACCTACGCACCTTTGCCCTTGATATCAATATTACCTGAGACATTTTAGCAGAATTTTTATTTTAATATTCACAAATAGTTTTGCAAAAAATTGTGAAAAAACATCTCCAATACGCCTTCTAATTCCAATACTCAAAGATTTGAAATTTTCAATCCGTGTACTGTTTAAAATGCTCTTTCTACTGAATATATAAAAAAACATTTTAAATTTACCCTACATTTTACTGTGGAAAAATTCGTTTTTCACCGGCATCTTTGAATGAAAACACTGCTACTACTCAGGCAATACCTACCTATACATATATGTATTTGGACGTTAAAATAATTTTTTGCTAGGTATAGTAGTAACCGCCGGTAACATATTAATTAGTACTAGTAGAAAAATAACTAGTGTTTATAAAAAAAAAAAATGTGCAGCTCTGAGCGAGTCTGATGGCCTTCCGTAACTAACATGTTAAATCCGTTTTTCTTAAACTTGCGATATACGCATAGGCCATATTGTACATCTATGTCTTTACTCTTATAACTTAATAATGATTACTTTATTATTATTAATAATATAATAGAAATATTAATATAATCTTCAATAGATTGCCCCGTTATTCGGGAGTCTAAGCGACAAGTGATATACATATTTATATTAGAAACTCACAACACAAGATCCGATTATATAAATAAAGTCACACCGAGTTAGGTTTCTTCGAAGTCGCTCCTTCATATGTGAATTCTCGTAAATTTGGCAACGGATATGCGCATACTAAACTTGTATAGCGAACGATTGACTAACGATCTAAAGTTAAATCTCACAATGCACCTATTTACTCGTATATTAAAATATAGCTATTACAATGTTATTAGACAGTGGCGAAATCTTTATAGAACGCATCGGCGCCGTCTTCAAATTAATTGACGCTAAATTAATGCTAAAGATCGTAAAGCGCTAGTCTAACTACTCGTAGTTGCGCGGACCAATACAAATAAGTCGCGTATGCGCTAAAACCTAATTTACGTGTACGTAACGACGTAAGTTGCATGCGCGGTGAAATTTTTTCACCTCTATACTAATTAAATTCTGTATATTGTTATTAGAAAAGATTTATCTAAAAATGTATTCAACGCATTACGATGAAATTTAGTTGAAATGTTCTTTAGGATTCTAGAAATTATTATTAGAATGGGTTTCACTGAAAATCGGTCCGATTTATTATGATGAAACTTAGTTGAAATGTTCTATAGGATTCTAGAAATTATTGAGCTGTGTCCATGTTTCTTTGTCATTACTGTGTGTAAATATCTATACTTCTATACTAATATTATAAAGCTGAAGAGTTTGTTTGGTTGAACGCGCTAGTCTGAGCAACTATTGGTTCGAATTAAAAATTATTTTTCTGTTAAATAGTCCAATTATTGAGGAAGGCTTTATACTATATAACATCACGTTGTAACTAATAGGAGTGGAGCAGCAACGAAAACGCGTTCCTTGATTCTTCCGTTTTCCGTGTAATTTTATAATAATATGATTATTATAAAATTACACCTTACGTTCTTAGAATAGCTTTTTATAGACTGTTCTCTAATTAACGCGGGTGAAGCCGTGGAGCACAGCTAGTGAATAACAAAAAAGTTGAATGTACATTACGCAAAGGTCCGTGGGCGCCTGTTGGAATCAGTCACACCGTATACCCACTGGCAGTGGGTGATGGAATGTAGCGTTTTGCACTGCGACGCGTCATTAATCTCTGACCCCTCACACTGCATCGCCCTAAGCGCTAAGCGTGCATTATTTAATTTACAAACCCAACGGCAGCGTCACTACCGGCTTGCAATTCATACAAGTATCATTTATTCATCATCATTCATTCATATCATTCACAACGTAAGTAATATCTCGCCTGGTGGCGATCGACGACGCTACAGAATCAATAGAATGAATGATAGATCCAATAGAATGGAGATTATTTTTGTACACAACGATATGTTTTACACAGCCGTAGTACATTATTATTTATTTATTTATTGGAACGAAGTTCCTAACGGCAGGCTTGGCGGAGATCGGAATTAATGATTGTTTTAGTGATCGCTAGTGGGATGAGATTTTAAATTTAGAATGTCAGTAAGATTGTTTGGATGTTTAGATTGTTTGGACTCCTCAAAAGTCCAAAAAAAGAGTACTCACCGACTAGAGTGTACTTGATGAGGCACGGGTGGCAGAGGCTCGTGATCGGCTGCCAGTGTTCGTTGTTGACGACGTCGGCCAGTTCGTCGGAAGCGTTCGTGAGGAACATCGCGAATTCCCTGAAGCTCACGTCGCGGCCCAGCTCCAGGGACTCGTTCGACGGATTCGCCCGGAACGCCTTGATGATCCGCCTGCCGACTCGGTCCTGGCATGGAGAAACAGCGTCAACCACAGACTGAATATTAAATAGAATCGCCATCCAGTCTATAGTAACTTTACGGATCTGTCTGTGCGACCGAAATTCAATAGGTCAAAAATCCAAATAGGTGCAATACATTTTGAGTGACTTTTGAATATTAATAATAATGATGGTTACAACAGCGTGGTTGCTGATATTAAAAGAATATCTACAAGTATGCGAAGCTAGAGGAATCAAATGTTGCGTTTGAAGTTGTAGCTAATTGAAATTATTTGTGTCTGTCGATAGATGTAAATATCGAATAGTAATTTCGAATTTTAAATTATAACATTTCAATTTTCGACACTATTTACGGTTAATAAAAATTAAAAACAAACTGCTATTTGGCAATTAAAACAAAATCACATCTATCGCCAGTGCGAGTGTATTGTTTTTGTATCAATGTTAATTAATTGTAAGTAATAAACAATCACTTCTAAATAATATATGATCTGTAGTTACATCCCGGTGTGCGTGAGCTAAGCAAAAAATTCCGACTCCAAATGTACATAATAATAATTGTGTATAATCAAGTTCTTTTTTCGTAACAAAAAAGTAACCGGCGGCGATCGCGTCAGACTGTCTGATACTTATAAATAAATCTAGTAGATACCGAAAGCGATAAAACAAGTCATAAAATAACGAACCTTCTTTTTTAAATACTGTTTTTTAATTTTTTATTCATTCAATTTGATTTTCAGAAACCAAGCAAATATTTGTATTTATTGAATTAGCTAAATCACACGATTATTAAATATTACGAATTTCTTTTTTAATTCCATTGTAATAAGTACTATATTTCGATGCTAATTTGCTCTTAAGTAGCATAAAACTGAAATAATTTGAATTTAATGTAATTGAAAATTTAACGCTAATACAAAAATCATTCATTTGTTTCCGTCCCTGAAGATCGAACGGAACAAAAAATTTAATTTGTAATTCGAATTATGAAGTCCGATAGTTTTGAAATTCGAATTTCAAATAGCAGCGTGAATTGAGACAATTTTTTCCTTTTACGAAGAGAATCCGTATTCGTATTTCCAGTTTAAAACAGCTGAGTGAATTCCACCACTTTGATGGAAGTGTTTAATATAAAATTCCTTGGCGCACACACGACAAACTTTGAGAATATTCTATGTTACTTGACAATCATCAGTTTATCTATAATGTTTAGAAAAAAAAATTGCATTTCTATATTCAAATACTTTTACAAAACGAGGTCTATAATAGACTGAACTATAAAACGTAGCTCGGTATTCGCTACGGAAATAAGTATTATGGATTTAATTACCATTACTATCTTAATTAACATTTATCCTATTATTTTGATGTTTAGAAAATATATGATTCTTAATTGTTCAATTATATTAAATTACACAATAAACGAAATGAAGAATATATATTGAAACTGGCAATAATAACAGTATCGTGTCGTATTTGACGAGTACAACCGATTCTAAAATCGTTATAATTATAACTCAACGACCTATCTCGATGAGTGTCAGATATGTGAAATGATCATAGATACATTATACTAGATCGGGGGAGCCAGCCTAAACTGTGTCCATCGAAAAAAAAGAAGAAAAATGAGGCTAACTATCTGTCTCTCTATTTTTGTCATTAGACAAAGATTTATTATTTGTTGGACAATCGCAGTCACAGGCTTGTCTGTGACCCCCCTGATCTAATGTATAATATATCTATGGTTGTCTGTCGGTTAATTCCCGACAGATCGCATTAAAGAAACAAGTGAATTTTGAGGTTACCGAGTGATTTGTAGTTCATTAATAAAAACTAACATTGTATATAAATTAGACAGTATTTTAATGACATTCATATTCGCTGTATATTCGTATGAGTTTTGCGTATGAGAATGTGAAAATGTATACGAATACTCGTTGCATCACTATTAAATACTTGCATAGCTACTGGCATGCTGCGTTCGTGTCAAGTTTTATTACTATTAGTTCCCTGAACATTTACACAGAAACACACTTCGTTGATAGTTTGTTATGTTGGCACGGTAGCACCGATATTCGTATGGTTCAAACGGTACAGACGGTGATTAGGGATTCTCATTGCTCGTGTTCATTTGTACTCTCTGGTTTTATTGAGGGCTTCTATAACTGCATTTACAATTCAATAGACCGGCCTCGTGGTCGAGCGGTTAGAGACCCTCACTGCAAACCGGAGGTCGTGAGTTCGATTCCCATCCAGAACAAACATTTGTGTGATGAGCACATCTGTTTGTTCTGTGTCTGGACGTAATAAAAATATCTGTATAAGTACTATATCGTATGTATATATGAATGCTTATCAGCTGTCCGGTCACCATAATACGGGCATTAAATTGCCTAATTTGGGATCAGACAGCCGTGTGTGGAATTGTCCCCAGTTATTTATTATTTATTTAATAGAACGTGTTCGCGATCCTCTGCTCTTTCGACATGATAATTATTAATATCTAACGTTAGTTTTTCGTTTTCCTTTCTTGCTAGATTCTTAATTAATTCTGTGATGTCATGAGTTTTTTTCGTACCTAGATAATATCTGTACCTACTGTGAGAATATAAATAGAAATGTATTATGTGCATATGTTGGTCAGTCGCTTGGTTATTATAGAAAAGGCTTTTTCTAGTTTGAGAAACTGGCAGTCGCTTAACTTACAGACTGTTTGTTATCTGCAACCGCGTTAGGGCTTCAAGCGCTTTATTTACAGTTGGCTTTAATTTTAAAGCATTAAATATCACACGCTTTAATGCTTAAGCTTACGCTTTAAAACATCGTGCAGGAACCTGAACCCCTTATTTCTCCATAATGTTCTACAAAACGCGTAAATTCTGCCAATTCGGCATTGTAGCAAGTGGCCAGCGAGATAAACTATAGCCGAAAACATTCGTATTATGAGGGAAAATTGGTTTACATAATGAGAAATTGGAAAGAATTGGAAAGTTCAAAACATAAATTACAACTAAATTCCAACACGCACGAGTTTCATTTGAAATCATTAATTAGTAAATTAACCCGATTGATTTATAGAACACAATTATAAAGGACTAGACGTGTCCGCGGCTTCGCACGCGTTGAAATCAGTGTGTCACAAAGTTTTTCCCGCCTAAATACCGACCGACCGAATTCTAGGATACAAAGTCCTACTAATTCTTGTTATTTCCGTGTAAATCCCGATCCCTCGGGAACTCCGGGATAAAAAGTAGCCTATGTGTTATTCTGGGTTTTCAGCTGCCTACATACCAAATTTCATCGTAATCGGTTCAGTAGTATTTGCGTTAGCAGTAACAAATACATACATACTCACAAACTTTCGCATTTATAATATTAGTAAGATTACATCGAAGTTAATATGTAATGTGTAAAAGTTATCAGAAATCATTATTTGTGGTAAACTGAAATGGTCATTTATATTGTTGTTCGACCCTTTTTATGGTCCACTGCTGGACCGGGTCTCCTCTCATAGTGAGAGGGATTTAGGCCGTAGCCTACCACGCGGGCCAAGTGCGGATTGGTAGACTTCACACACCTCAGAAAATATATACTTAATAACATCTCTAAGGTGTGCAGGTTTCCTTCACCGTTATAGCAAGTGTATATTTAAATTTTAGTTGTAAAACGCACGTAATAAGTCAGAGGTGCGTGCCAGGATTGAACCCAGACCTGCCGCGTGGGAGGCTGAATTTCAAACCACTAGGTTATCACTGCTCTATTTATATTAAACGATTGCATATCGTGATTGGTTATCGCGCTAGTTTTATTTAACAAGCAATTTAAAACAAAATTATCTGCAGCGGTTTTTTCCTTAACATATAGGTATCTATGTAGTTAATATAAAATCACTAAACACCATATTATCGTGTGTGTGACCGCTATAAATATATCAATTGGAACGAAGGTCGTTTGTGTCTTGCGGTGTATCAAAGGTTTATGAGCCACGAAGGTCCCATACTCGTGACGGTGTGGCTGATGTGATTGATGACAATGTACACATTCAGTTAAATTTTTTTAATAATAATAACTGGGGGACAATTCCACACACGGCTATCCGATCCCAGTTAATGCCTGTGTTATGGTGACCGGACAGCTTAACATAGCTTAACTTAGCATAGTGCTTATATAGATATTTTTATTACGCCCAGACACAGAACAAATGCGCTCATCACACAAATGTTTGTCCCGGGTGGGAATCGAACCCACGTCCGCCGGTTTTGCAGTCGGGGTCTCTAACCGCTCGACCAAGAGGCCAGTCAAAGTTCCTTGCGTCAAGTAACATCAACTTTTCAATGTCGTCGAAGTTATGTAAAAATAAAAATACAAAAATGGAACTTTGTCGTTTAAAAATATAGAGAAAGTTTGAATTAGGAATGAGGCTAGCACTACTTTAAAACTCGGTGCTTATTATTTGTATGGAAATTCTTGAAGTACTTATAATAATCTGTTTAGTAACTCTGTTTTAAGTACCTATCTCGACAGAATAATCGACATGACTAAAGAAGTCTAACCCAGAAAAACTCTGCATTTGATTACACTTCATAAGTTGATCTTACTTCATCTCTACTTTTAATTTTTTCCCTTCATTTTTTATTGGAGTTCATTCATTTGAGTACTGTATTATGAAAGCTATATGGGACACAAAATAGTAGTGGGTAATCTTAAGTAGATTCATTATTTTATCATATTCAACCAGGAAGAACTCAAAGGAACCAAAAGCCTAGGAACATAACCTAAAGAACCGAAAAGGAACATCAAAAACAAAAGAGTACTCACTTGAAAATATCTAGCGCTTGGCGCATCACCCTCCAGCTTATTCCTGAACGCAGACAGCAGCCTCTCAAACGGGTTTCTGACGATTATCATTTTGTGGTAGTTCTCCAGCATGCGGTCTCGGTCGTCCTTGGACACTGTGCTTAGGTTCCGGAACATTCCAGGCGAATGGGCCAGACTGGCCGGTATTGCCAGTACATCTGTGTCATTCCATTTTCCCGATAGAATCATCAATATCCTCTTCCAATTCGTGCAAGCAACCTGTCATAGAATATTAGTATAAAGGATAATATTAATTATGGTGTATCACAGTCTTAGTGAAAACAAGAAATATACTAAAAATAGATTAGTATTATTACATCAAATTTCTGGGTATGATCTAAACTTGACTGCACCGTACTACACCTTTCTGCTCTAGTATAGATATGGTTTTTTAAAATTATGGTAAAATAAATTAATTTTTAAATTTGTAGGTACAACAATTATGTTAAAACTTTTGCTAAGTTATAATAAAGAGAAACATACATGAATAAAAGACCATTTTGTATTAGTAAATGAGCCGGGATATGCACTTCTAATATGTAGGATGCAAAAGGACTACAACCAGCCAGCTCCACTAAAAATATGGAGACCTTATCAATTACAACTTATTCAGACTGGTGGTCTCATTTAGAGGACGAGAGTCCAACTGCAGAATGATAAAAAGGGTTAAAAAAAGTCAGTCAGTTGGTCAGATTTCTTTAAAAACTTATTTTCCTACCTTACTGCCACTTATATAGAAAAAAAAAATAAGTCCCTCTTAATGAAAGTACTGGAAAACGTATCTGTCTGTAATAAGCAGTACTCTTATATATTGCCTTCAAAAGTAACAAAATTAAAAATAAACCTAGCATATAATCAATCAGTAAACATCACTCCCTATAATGGTTAAGGAAAATGTAGTTAGGAAACCTGTACACCTTAAGAGATGTTATAAGAATTTGGAATTTTTCTGAGCCATGTGAAGTCTGCCAGACTGCACATGGCCAGCAGTGTGGACTAAGGTTAAACCCCCTCACTATGAGAGATCTTTATTCAGCAGTGGTACAATAAGAGAGAGTCGAAGAAAAATTTGTCGGTACATAATTGTACTATTATTTGCTCAACAAATATTATGGATATATTTGTAACAGAGAACTCAATGGATTGAAGAGACATTGGGTTTCGTATTAATTAAGTAAAACTATCAACGGATGTTCGACGACAGGCGCAGCAGAAAAAAAAAACGAACACGAACTAATGCGTCAACAGTGATGAAAATCGCGGTAGTTCACCTTGACAAACTCACCTTTGGCACGTAACAGTATAGAAGTTTGTGTTCATCATTCACCAGGATGTGTTCTAATTGATTGGGCGACAAATCATCTAAAGTTCCTTTGATAGGAAAACGGCTACAGGTCTCCTGTATAAGCTCCTGTCGCGCTAAATTCAACGACTGGGTCAACTCGATAGAATGGTCGTTCGTTATTATATTATTATCTAAGCCACTGACACACAATATGCTCGCAAACAGGATTAAATACCAGCTGGGTACGTGCATTTTTAGCCATAGAAACAAACATCGGGGTGAAAACTTTCTTCGGTAAAATACCACAGGCTACGATTTTAATTTAGGACATGCATGAATACCGAATGATACGCTGAGTTCCTAATTTTTCTAATTAAAATACGTGTAGTTTCAGTGATGACACTAGTAAATAATTATGAAAACTAATTTAAAATTATTTATTTTGTCGCGGAAAACTTTTCACGTGTAGCCATTACGCACAACCATAACACTACGTATTGACAGCACTACTGACAACTGACATACAATACAAAATATATGATAGTATGTTACTAAATATTGCCATTAATAACATTGGCCATTATTGTAAAATAAATTTTTTTATTAGTATATTATACTGTTATATTATAATAATTGTTTATCATTAAGCTTTCAAATTATATCTCTCTATAGAATAGTTTCTGTTTTAAGTCATTTTGTAACTATATTCTGATCACACTAACGGAACGCAAATACCATCAAGTGGTATACCAGCGGTAAAAAAAAACTTCTTAATGTCATGAAAATAGTTGGTACTATATAATTGCATAATAATAATAATTTGCATTAGATAGTACGTATCATATTAAATGTATAATAAATAATGAGAACTTGCTTAGATTTTGCGTTTTTGATCACAAGAAATAACAATAAGACATTAAAAGTATTCATTACCGTAAATTGTATTACGGTCTTGTGTTGTGGAGTTTAAAAAGTACTTATCATAAATATTTTTTTTTATTTCTGTCGAAATGAGCTTCTACTGGTATTATTTTTATATAATGACGAGTTTTGTAGGCATTAGCTAAGTTTCTAGGTATAATTTGCATTAGATTATCGTAAGCAAAAAACAAAGTAGGTATCTAAGTGACAATTCAATTGTAAATAGGTTAAAATTCGGGCAATTAAATAAGAAATTGAAGTTCAGAAAGACTTTAATTATTTACGTCCACAATACGTCATTAGTGCATCATTGTCTAGTTATAGAAAAACCTTCGTCGGCTGCTAATTGTTCTGGCACATTCGATCCTAATTTCTCCGGAGTCTGTAAAGTAATAAATTCAAGTAAATCTTCTTAAACCTTGCACTGGATGCTACGATGTTCTTCTGTATATTGCACGGAATTGTTAAATATATATCTGACAATCCGGATTGGAGTAGCGTGGTTAAAAACGCTCAGACTTCGCACAATGGCGGCAAAATTACACGTGTTAAAAAAGAAGAGGCAAAAACATAACCTCTTCTCTGATATTATAATAAGAGACCCAACGAAACTTTTTTTGGTGTGATGTGATAGGCTTGCGTTTGACTACGCGCTCACCTGATGGTAAGTGAGGTGCAGTCTACGATAGAGCACGCTTGCTTAGAAAGAGCCTAATCACTTACCCTTAGATGCTGTATATAAAACACCTGATGATACTGATGTATCACGGCAAAGGCCTCTTCGGCTACAGCCAGCTGGTTGTTCTGCCACGCTAGCACAGCCAGACACGCCCATAGGGTATCGTCCTCAACGGTACGACAAAGCTGTGTACATAGTATAGAGAACATTTACCTTACTATTTAAACTACTCATACAATGTCAAAAAGAATTTACTACATTTATAGTGTATTGTGTAAACATCCCACATTTGTCTGTCTTTCTGTTTGTTCGGGCGAATCTCGCGAACGGCTGAAGCGATTTGAATGGGACTTTCACTGGAACATAGAGGAGGTTAACGGACAACGTATTATCTCGAAATTCTCACAGGATCGGGATTTATGCGGGTAAAACTGCTGTGCAGTTTTTTAAAAATAACAATGGCAACATTTTTTCAGTACTTCCTGTACCTGTAGCGCGGCGTCCCACATATTGGCCGCGACGTGCTTCAATAGCTTTTCGGGGAAAGGTGCAACCGACACGTGCAACAACGAGCCGTTGCCGCGACAAATGCAAGCGACGCCATCTTCCATGCTCATTAGAGTAGGATTTCGACCGACGTCGCTGCAAATTGAAATAAAACGATAACAAAATTGCGGGTATTTGGAAATATTATCAGGCTTATCATAATAGAACGTGTTATATGGTTCGATAGAGGCAATATGATCAATACTTTTTGCGACCCTTCTGTTAATTCACCGCTGGACCGGGTCTCCTCTCATAGCGAGAGAGATTTAGGCCGTAGTCTACCACGCGGGCCAAACGCGGATTGGTAGACTTCACACACCTCAAAAAATATACTTTATAACATCTCTGAGGTGCTCAGGTTTTCTCACGATTTTCTCCTTCACCGTTATAGCAAGTGACATTTAAATTTTAGTTATAAAATGCACGTAACAAGTCAGAGGTGGCTGCCAAGATCATACCCAGATTCCCGAAGAGGCTGAATTTCAAATGACTACACTATCACTGCTCACTACTGACTGAAGCAATTGTCATGAAAACTCTTTTTGCGTTCATCCGAATGACGCGATTGGCGATTTGCCGATCACCAAAATGAGACGCACCTTATCTCCTTGCTCACTGTGGTAAACGCTAGCCAGTCGGGCTGAGTGGCTGCTCTGGGACAGCACCAGGCGACCACGGCATGCCCTCGCAGTCCCACCAAGAGTTCCGTCTCCGCACTCCAGATTATACTGCGAACTTGAGACCCTGATAAGAACGTACTGAATTGGAAGAAAGGTTTAGACTTTCATTTTATTCGCTTTATTCCAATCTTTAAAATTCTTTTTGTCATTTTCGTCTAACATAGTACTTCGCACTGTGGTCCATCGCAATACCACCCAACATGTTATGGTGTAATCAAGCAAAAGTGCTTGATATTCTTGGGAATATGGAGCACAAATCTCACCGAGCTTCGTGAACTTGGATTTTGAATCCTTAACGGTGACAACGTATAGATCCTTGTTGTAGTCCAAAAGCGCCAGCTGCCGTTCGCTCAGCGGCCCGGTTTGGCTCAGCGCTATGCACGACACGGTCATCTTGTGCTGCAGCTTCGTCACTGTGTTGTCCGTGGAGCTGCGCACTATCAAGCCAGTGGGTAGGTCGAACACTTGGATCACTGTTTATGAAGAAATTCAGTCATTGTTAAGGAGTAGGTCTCCCTCCTAGCGGGGAATTTGGTTGATTGAGTGAATGTGTGTTTCCTTCACCTTTATAGCATGTTTAGCATACTGTTAAAACTAGATAAGACCCATAGGAATGCTTTAGACATTAGATATATACACGCCTAGTAAATATCTAATTGTAAGACATTTCATAAGGTTACGATGACAATGGGAGAGCAAAGGAGAATGAGTGTGAACCCGTAAGATGACTTTCAAAATAGAACAGGAAAAAGAAGTCTGGCAAGATCGTAGTCTACGGAAGTTCTTTGTTTGTCTCTACCGTTTCAGGGACTGGGATTGCAAGTAAGTAAAAGATATAATTAGTTTTACTAGTGGTCGCCTACTGGTCGAAATTCGACCATAATAAAAAATAATTCTTTTACATTTCTTTGGACTTTTTGTTTGACATTGACAACCAGAATGTAAACAATGAACGTTGTATGTGTGTGTCAAATGAG
>DWGJ01003377.1:0-13485 GCA_018246895.1 Aspitha aspitha aspitha | reverse complement strand
CAGTGAAGGGAAGTGGGAAAACAAAACCAAGTCAGAGTTGCAAGTAATGGGCCTTGACTTGGTTTTTGAAGGAGTGTAGGGATTTGGCGTCACGGATGGATTTGGGGAGGGAATTCCATAGGTGGATTGTAGTAATAGTAAAGGATTTTGCATAGAAGGAAGTAGAATGAGATGGAATGTAAAGGATAGAATTTTGAGAAGAACGGAGGGATAGATCATGAGATAGGTGAAGGAATTGAAAGCGTTGTCTCAGATAAGGAGGAGAGGTCGGACTGAATAACGAACAGTAGAGAAGAGAAAGAAGATGAGCATTCCGGCGAAGTCGAATTGGGAGCCACTTGAGTTGCGCGCGATATTCGGAGACATGATCATATTTACGTAACCCAAATATGAATCGTATGCATAAATTTTGAAGGCGCTCAAGTTTGTTCAGTTGCTCCTCGTTAATGTCAAGATAGCATACATCAGCATAGTCAAGAATAGGTAGAAGTAGGGATTGAGCAAGCGATATTTTAGTGGGAATGGGCAAGACATTTTTTAACCTCCGCAGTCCACCCACAGCGGCAAACACTTTCCTGCTAACTTCTGCGACCTGTGGGGACCACGACAGGAACTGGTCCATGTATATGCCGAGATTTTTGACCTTCGTGCTATAAGGGATAATTTGATTATCTAAAGTTATAGGTGGTAGTGAAGCCCAGTCGATTTTCGATATTAAACGTGGACTTCCTATTATGATGGATTGCGACTTACTGGCGTTTAATTTTAAACCAAAATCTTTGCTCCACTTTGAAATGCTGGCTAGATCAATGTTGGAGATTGAAATAGCACTGGTTAGGTTGGCCAAGCCAGCTTGGTTGTAAATTTGTAAATCATCTGCATAAAGATGGTAGAGAGAAGAAAGATTGAGACTTACGGAATTTATGAAGATACTAAAAAGAAGAGGAGACAACACGCCGCCTTGTGGAACACCAGCACTTGTGTCAGCCCAGTTTGAGAATTTATCTTGTATTTGAACACGATGCCGGCGTCCACACAGGTAACTACGAAACCAATCAATCGTTGTCGGAGATATGTTGAGAGAACGGAGGACTTCCAATAGTATATCAGAATCCACAGTATTGAACGCATTGCTGAAATCGAGAAGCGTCAGCACTGTGAGATGTTGATTATCCATTCCCATGCGTATGTCTTCCGTGATTTTTACTAGTGCCGTAGCCGTACTATGACCTGGACGAAAACCGGATTGCAAAGGATTTAAGAGGGTGTGATTAGAAAGGAAGGTGCTAAGTTGGAGATGTATGAGGCGCTCAAGGACTTTGGAGAGGAAAGGTAAAATAGAAATAGGTCTATAGTCAGCACATGTAGAAGGATTTGATTTTTTGGGGATAGGAATTATATGAGCATCTTTCCAGGAAGAAGGATAGTTATTATCAATGATGGATTTATTCAATATAGAAGTAATAACAGGACTAAGAAGGTCAAGGAGGGGAATGATCATTTTACGACTAACGGTATCACTACCAACCGCATCAGAAGAAATGGAACGTATCGCTCTCTCAACATCACGAGCCACAAATTGAGTAAATGAAAAAGTTGGAGAACAAGGGTTGGGAAAGTTTGAAATATAACTTATAGTAGCAGTTTTAGTTTTGCTATCAATGCAAGACGAAGAAGAGAAATGTTGATTTAAACTATTTAAATCAAGACTGTGAGGAAGAGTGCTGTGCGTTTTTTTCCCAACTCCTAATGTTTTGAGAAATTTCCAGACTCTGCTAGGGTCTTCATTTTGGACAGAATTATGAATATGGCGTCGTTGTAAGTCTCTACACATCATATTGCAGCGATTTCTAACAGATTTATATTTTTCTCGATTTAAGTCACTACAATCCAATTTATATTTCGCTTTGGCCGCATTCTTCTTATTTATGAGCGTCTTCAATTCATCAGTAAGCCAAGGTGCAGGCGCATGTCGAATTCGTACAGGTCGAACAGGGGCATGCAGATCATAAAGTTGAATAAGCAGAGAGTTAAACAATGCCACCTGTTCATCAACTGTGTTGGCCCGCTCTATCACACTCCAGTCAATGTTGACCGCATCACGACGTAGTCTTGTTACATCCATCCCATTAAAAT
The DNA here is from genome assembly GCA_018246895.1 of Aspitha aspitha aspitha. Lineage (NCBI taxonomy): Eukaryota > Metazoa > Arthropoda > Insecta > Lepidoptera > Hesperiidae > Aspitha > Aspitha aspitha. The sequence continues at coordinate 11,349 of DWGJ01003377.1, read as the reverse complement.
TACGCTGAAGGAGAATTTTTGACTTAGCTTTCGGAGGACGGATTTTGTAGGACAAATACAAGAGATCATGGTACGAAAATCCCTCAGCTGCACACTGGCCAAATTTATGAACATGGTTCAGCGAGGAGACTATAATTAAATCCAACAACGACGGTTCACAATTTGGAAAGAAATGTGTTGCGTTGAGTGGTAATAAATGAAGATTCGCAGCGTCGACTAAAGACTTAAGCTTAGTAGAACGGGCATCCCTCTTTATCAGACATGTATTAAAATCGCCCATTATAATTGTATGATCGAAGAGGAGACGAAAATCTTCAAGGAGGTTGTCTAATGTGGTAAAATAGTCGACACTGAGAGAAGGACTGTAAAAAACACCTAAGAGAAGCTTGGTGTGTGAGAGTTGAACTTCTATAAAGATATGTTCGGCGTTCCCAGACTGACCCTGCGGTGATACATTTATAATGGAGAAAGGAATGTGGGAACGAAGGTAGATCGCGACTCCACCACCGCCCCGAGCAGTGCGGTCGTTACGTATGAGATGGAATCCCGGAAGGGAGTACGAAGTTGATGGAAGACTTGGCTTAAGCCATGATTCCGAAACTAGGATTGCATGTATATACTGGCTATCAAATGTCGACAACAAATCGGGGTAATGTGCTGGAATGCTTTGGGCGTTTATATGGACAACGTTAAAGTTTTTCAGGCAATCTGAGAAGTTCGAATTTAGGGTTTCATTTAGAGGTGAAATACTTTCAAAGCTGTCGTTACTACTAAGTCCACCGGAAGCGGAACAGGAGAAAAATTCTGTGGCACTATCATCAGAAGACATCACACACTACACAATTAATTAACAAAGTTACAGCTTACATACAGCCTTACCCACCAGCAGTAGGAAAGAAATAGACAATTTTATAACACAATATAAAAAGAACATATAATATAAAAAGAACATATAATCTTACTTACATACCTATCTGTTTAAATAAACTACCATAATACTTGATACATTACCTCTTGCTCTTCAATAGAATAAATAGGGTGAATGGGATGTAATACTGCTTTTTGTGCATTGTAGAACATCTCTGACACATTTGTGAGAGTTTTTGCAGAACATTCGATGCATCTATCCACTTCTGGATATTCTTCAGCTATGTCCCATATATTCTATAGAAAGACACACTGTTAAGAGATGTGGTACTTACAATTTTTTTTAGAAAATGCATTTTATCTATAAATTGTTATATGTCATTAAAATATGTTTACATTACAATTAACAGAAAGTACATACATCTATTATAGAATAATCAATTAAATCTATTTTATTTCCGACTAAAATGACCGGCTTTCTATATTCTTCGGGACTATTGTCTCTAACAAACGGCAGCCAGTAAGATGCTACTTTATTCAATGTTTCTTGTTTTTCAACTGAGAATACTATACATATCACATGAGCTTTCTCGATCTCTTCCCCAACTTGTTCCAATGTTTGTTCTGAGACTGAAACATAGGATTTATGCAACATTAATAATATAAGATCACGCAGCAGATTTAGATTAAATCTAAAAGTTACGTATGTTTTTTCATCAGGCTACTTACGACATACATCTACGATGTTTGTTGGTACTTGTTCTGGAGTAACATCTGCCGGAATCGTGATTTCTTCCGCTTTAGGCGGCACATGTTCACTAAATTCTTCTGTTACTAATGATAGTATTAATGAAGTTTTTCCTACTCCAGGTTCTCCAAGCAATACTATGCGCACAGTCCGAGGTATGGTCTCGTAAACCATTCTGTTTTATTGTTTGAACTAGATATCATGCCATTATAGGTAATTAATATTGTTCTAAGACTAATATATGTTCTAAGCTGTTTGTTTCTATATAAATAATCAATTTATTTCTTAAAATAACTCAAACTCAGAAGAGTTGAGTTTTTTTTAGCTTAATACAGAAGAAAAATGTTTTATATTGTAAAACAGATGATAAAAAAATGTGTCAGAATTAGAGATAAACGACATATCGACAATCGAATCCATATCAAACCATGACAAAAGAAAAAATAAATTGTAGTGTTGATGTTTTTAAGGAATTTTCTTTGTTTTCATTCACCTGCCGAACTCCTAATAATTGGCGTTATTTTTGTGATTATTGGTTACTCGCTAAAAGACTTTCAAATCTAAGTATATTATATCTATGATCCTAGGTTGTTGACAATGGATGACACGTGACAATGACAACGGTGACAGCATGACAGCAGACAGCATAGAAAATAGAATAAGTATTTTATGAGGATCAAGTAATAACAGTTGCAATTCGAAGAAGTTGATATTGATATTTTATTGAATGTGTTTAATTAAAACAAGTTAATTCAATATCATTGCTATGGGGGAAATAAATAAGAAACAAATTGATTGGGATTCCGCCAAAGGATTTCGAGAACCTATTAAAACGTTGGAGGTTAGTTCAAAATTTCGGCAATAGACCGGTACGTTTGTAATACGCTCTATAAAGAAAGGTTTATCGATATATTAGATTTTAAATCTTTGTGTAAATAATACCTATCAGTACAAACTTGTACCATTTTTTAATTCTATATCATTTGATTCAGCAAATTTTTGACCATACCAGTTTAGCTATTAGCAATGATTCCTCTAATATTTAACAAATGTATTGCACAAAGTCCTTCTTGATGGCTCTTGTGATATTTCTAAACAAAAAAAACCTGTGTCTGTAAACTCACACTACATATATTTCTTAATGTCTTTTTGTTTAAACTCACCAATATCAGCTTTAATTTAAAAAAATGAACTATTAATAATTTATACGTGATTCTAAACCCTTACCGGCTATATAACATCACACTATACTACTAGGAGTGGGGCAGCATTGACAAATGTTGCAAAAACGGGAAAACATTGATTTCCACTCCGGCGAAGCTGCAAGCTCAGCTAGTTATTGATAATACTAGTATAAAGTGAACTCTCACTATATACATATACCACTATAAAATTTATATGATTCAAATGTAATTTAATTTGCCTGTACTAATTTCAGGATAAATGGAAATTGGTGCCTGCTTTTTTACAAGTGAAGGGCTTGGTCAAACAACATATTGACTCATTCAATTACTTCATAAATGTGGAAATTAAGAAAATTGTCCAAGCAAATGAAAAAGTGTTTTGTGATTCTGATCCTTTATTTTACATAAAATATTTAAATGCTTATGTTGGTACCCCAGACTTGGAAGAGGGGTATAATATCACCAAACCAACTACACCTCATGAGTGCAGGCTTAGAGATATGACATATTCAGCTCCTATTACTGTTGACATAGAATACATAAGAGGCAATCAAAGAGTTATAAAAAATAAACAGCTCATTGGAAGGTATAAATACATATTGATGTCAATTTATATATTGTTTTCTCATGCTTATATCCTTCACCCTATTCTTTGCATTTAATAAAAAATGTTTAACATCAAGGAACTTTTATAAATACCAATTATCATAATACCTATGAACCAAAAGTCTTTAAATCTCAGGTAGGTTTATTAACTGGTGTCATCGTTAAAAACTCTGACTGCTAAATGGATGTAATAAAAATATATATGCAAGTATTAGTGGTATGAATATATGTATGTTTATCAGCTGTCTGATAAATATTACAAAGACATTTAATTGCCTAATTTGTCATCAGGCACGCATGTGTGAAATTGTCACAATGTTTTTTTGGAATAGATAACTTTTTCTATAATATTACATGGTCACAGTACTCTAATTGCAGCTTTATTTGAAATACAATACACAAGTGACCAATAGAGATTTACATAGCCTTGTTTGATACTGCTGAGATGTTAATAATAACATGCATGTATGGCTGGTAATGTATCTATTTCTGTGTTTTATTAGGATGCCCCTGATGTTACGGTCATCCAACTGTGTGCTAACGAACAAGTCAGATTTGGAATTATCCAAACTAAATGAGTGCCCCCATGATCCTGGTGGTTATTTTATAATCCGAGGTATATGTTTACTTCTATTTGTGGGTTTAATTTATTTTTACAATTGAATATCAACATTCAGTGCAGTTAAGTTTTAATAACGACATAATTCAATTGTGTTCAGGCCAGGAGAAGGTGATATTAATTCAGGAACAATTGTCAAGAAACAGAATGATAGTGGATGAGTTCAAAGGAGCTATTCAGTGTCAAGTTACAAGTTCCACTCATGAAAAGAAAACCAGAACAAATGTCATAGTGAAACAAGGCAAATATGTACTTAGACACAATGCACTGTCAGATGTAAGTGTTTATCTTGAACATATTTCATCCTAAAAATTAACATTCCAGTTATCGAAAATAAAAATCGATTTACCTATAAAACTACACAAGTAAATTATAATCTTAATTAGCATGTATATGTCCTAAAAGTAGGTACAGTTTTCTAAAAACCATGCCATTAATATATTTTTTTATTGATTCACAAATTAATAAATCAACCCATTTAACTTTAAAAAATTAAGACAATTAGATCAGTCTTCAACATATTTCATACATATTTAACTGAAAAAATGTGTTAAATAAGTTGTTATATAATTTCAATGAGCTCTCACTGCTTTCAAATTATACTGGACCATCTACCTGAGTTATTATGAATGAAGCTTGTCTATATTCAATGAAATAATGTGATTCTGGTTTAGTTATTCATGCCAATAACATACTTTGAATATATTTTTTCAGGATATACCAATTGCTGTTGCTTTCAAAGCAATGGGTATATGCAGTGATCAGGAAATAATGCAACTTATAGGTACTGATGACACAACTGCTAAAAAAATGGCTCCGTGTATTATGGAATGTCATAATTTAAAAATTTTTACACAAAAACAGGCACTTTCATACATTGGCAGCAAGCTAAAAGTGAAAAGGTAACTTAAAGTGTTGTGTCAAAAGTATAATATATCTCTTATGTTTAACTGATTACAAAAATTAGGTTTCAGACGTCAAATGCAAAATCTCGCACACCGGTGGACGAGGCACGCGATCTATTAGCCACGACCATTCTGGCTCACGTAGCCGTTGAAAAATACAATTTTTATGTAAAAGCAATTTATTTGGCGATTATGGTAAAAAGAGTAATTGAGGCTGAGTCCAATAAATCGGCGATAGATGATCCCGATTACTATGGGAATAAGAGACTTGAATTGGCAGGTTCCTTGTTGTCTCTTATGTTTGAAGATTTGTTTAAGAGATTTAATTGGGAACTTAAGTCCATAGCAGATAAAATAATACCAAAGGTGAAAGCAGCACCTTTTGATGTTGTGAAACATATGAGACCGGATTTAATAGCTAATGGATTATTCACCGCCATTTCTTCTGTAAGTCCTTAATACAACTCATGGTGAATTTTTTTAGTAAAAATAACTCCTTTAATATGGACCTATAATTATATATACGAATATTTTTAGGGTAATTGGACCATAAAAAGGTTTAAAATGGAAAGGCACGGAGTTACACAAGTGTTAAGTCGTTTAAGTTATATATCGGCGTTAGGTATGATGACTAGAGTTAATTCCCAATTTGAAAAAACTAGAAAAGTATCTGGGCCTCGATCACTGCAGCCCTCGCAATGGGGTATGCTGTGTCCCTCGGATACTCCGGAAGGCGAGGGCTGTGGTCTTGTAAAAAATCTAGCTTTAATGACACATATAACTACTGAATGCTCCGATGAACCTATATCTAGACTGGCTTGCAACGCTGGAGTGGAAGATGTACGAATATTAGGCGGTGAAGAAATTAATCACCCAGCCGTCTACATGGTGTTTCTCAATGGTAAAATATCTTATTTTATATCGTTTCTTTGTTTATATGTACTTGTATATACCGACATTTTATGAATTTATATTTCTATAGTTATAGGAGAAAAACAGACATCGCAAATAAAGGCAACAGATTATCTTTTGTCTGTGTAATGTATTCCTATGGCGTTCTCAATGTCTTCTTAGATATTTAGATGCCATCATTCACTTGTGTTGCGACATACGAAAAATGTCCTAGGGTTTAAGTTTTCAGATTTTTTCATTCAGTTTTTTTTTACAGGAAATATTTTAGGCGTAACTAGACAATACAAAAAGTTAATAAAGATATTCAGAATGTTCAGACGCCGAGGCCTTATATCAGCTTTTGTATCGATTTATCCAAATCATAATCAAAGAACTGTGTATATATGCAGTGACGGAGGTAGACTTTGTAGACCCTACATTATTGTAGAGAAAGGATATCCACTTGTGCAGCAATGCCACATTAATGAATTAAACAGAGGTATTCGAAAGTTTCAAGATTTTCTCAATGATGGGCTTATAGAGTATTTAGATGTGAATGAAGAAAATGATAGCCATATTGCAACATGTGAGACAGAAATTGATCCCTATGTAACGACGCATCTTGAAATAGAGCCTTTCACTATTCTGGGAGTTTGCGCCGGTCTCGTGCCATACCCGCACCACAATCAAAGTCCCCGGAATACCTATCAGTGCGCTATGGGTAAACAGGCTATGGGTAAGTATATATATTAGACTTCAATTTGTCATTAACGCTTTGAATCTTTTAATATGCTTTTTTTAAATTACAGGTACGATTGGATACAATCAGAAAAATAGAATTGATACGTTGATGTACAACTTAGTGTATCCACAATGCCCCATGGTCAAAACAAAGACTATTGAATTAACGAATTTCGATAAGTTGCCGGCAGGACAAAACGCTACCGTAGCGGTAATGAGTTACAGTGGCTACGATATAGAAGATGCCTTGATTCTTAATAAAGCTTCTATCGATAGAGGTTATGGTAGATGCTTGGTTTATAAAAGCGCAAAAACCACAATGAAAAGGTACAGTAATCAAACTTCTGATAGAATTCTAGGTCCTTCGAGAGACGCCAGTACGGGGAAAGTCATTAAAGTACACGATATTTTAGACAACGACGGAATAGCCGCACCTGGCGAAATGGTTGAAAACAGACAGGTATTAATAAATAAACAGATGCCATTAGCTTCGTTAAACCCGATCAGTCAAAACCAACAAGTAGAGTACAAAGATGTTCCAGTGTCATTCAAAGGGCCTGTGGAATCATACATAGAAAAAGTAATGGTGTCTTCGAATTCTGAAGAAGCGTTTCTCATTAAAATATTATTGAGGCAAACAAGAATTCCTGAAATAGGTGACAAGTTCAGTTCTCGACATGGACAGAAAGGTGTGACCGGCCTCATAGTGCAACAGGAAGATATGCCTTTCAACGACAGAGGTATATGTCCAGACATGATCATGAATCCTCACGGATTCCCATCCAGAATGACAGTAGGGAAAACAATAGAATTATTGGCGGGAAAGGCAGGATTGATGGAAGGCAAATTTCATTATGGTAAACAACTGTATTCACACATATAATAGTTACTTTTCGATTTTAATAAAGTTGTCGTCCGTTCCCTTGTATTGCCCACACATATCCGACATAACATGAACTATATTATATGTTCACCAGGTACGGCATTCGGGGGTTCCAAAGTGAGGGATGTGTGCAACGAACTCGAGAAGCATGGCTACAATTACCACGGAAAGGACATCTTTTATTCAGGATTAACTGGAGAACCTTTGGAAGCATATATTTATTCAGGACCGGTGAGTTATTAGTTCTTATATGATAGGAATTTTATAGGTATATTTGTAAACCTGTTTTAATCACTGCGCCCTAAATGTCATATACTGTATCTATCTTCAACACACACTACGTAGGTACTGTGCTATATTCTAGAGATATGGTGTGATGGGTGTGTAATTTTTTAGAACTACTTACGCTAGTTTTTAACGCATTTTCGTTCAGACGACATAAATGTTTCTGGGATAGAATGTTATCTACACATCCCAAAATAATCTTTCTTTATGCCTTGGTATTAAGTAAATAACTATAAGCACTTCAGAAAACGTAAGTACTTTCTTTGAAATTGCAGACAGCCTTAAATTTTCTCCATATAAATAAATTTGAGGACAGATTTTGATCTAATTTTAGGTTTGAGTAGGTAGTTTAAGAGGCCGAGTTTTTGAATAGAAACGTAGCGAGCTTTTGAATATAAAGTGTGTTCAGTGAGATTTGGTTATCTATAAGATCATCTATATATCAAATATATTAATGTTAAAAAACTTTATATTTAAATTTTATATAAAATATAAAAAGTTTATATTTAAATGGCCTATAAATAAAGTGGTAGTGCAGAAAAAATAACAAGTCCGCTATCTTGAAATTAGAATGACGTCACACAGTTAAGCATGCATTGTCATCCGAAATAAGCGTGTATACTAAATTTCAGCTGCATCGGAGTTAAAAACAACTGGTCTAAAATTCAGTCGCAAGGTTTCCGCCTGGACAAACATAAACATACATACTTACATACATACCAAGTTAATAAAAACCTTGTAAAAATATGCAATTAATATTTATTCAATAGGTTTACTATCAGAAATTAAAACATATGGTGCAAGACAAGATGCACGCGCGCGCTCGCGGGCCGCGCGCCGTGCTGACGCGCCAGCCCACAGAGGGCCGCTCGCGGGACGGCGGCCTGCGCCTCGGCGAGATGGAGCGAGACTGTCTCATCGGCTACGGCGCCAGGTCAGTAGGCCTCTTAGGACACTTCGTTTGTAATTTGAATCCTCTTAATAGCTTGTTATATATTATTTACATAAATACTTGTGAAACTAAATTCATTTAAGTTTAGAAACGATTTTTGCTGTTACTTTGGATCTATGAACAATTTTTTTATCTCGTTACGTCAGTGATTACTACTTCGTTTTTGTTTGCTGATACAAAATTATGATAAGGTTTGCATAGGAAACTTAGTACCTATATTGTGTTTTTTTGTTTCCTTTTTCCACCCTTTTAGTGGTCCACTGCTTGACTGGGTTGCTGACTCCTCTCATAGTGTGAGATTTAGGCCATAGTCTACTACGCTGGCGTAGTGCGGTTTGCTAGACTTCACACACCTTAGAAAATATAATACACTATAACATCTCTAAGTTGTGCAGATTTCTTCGCGATGTTTTTCTTCGCAGATAATAAGCAAGTGATATTTAAATTTTAGTCATAAAAGCACGTAATAAGCCACTGCTTGGATTTCAAATGTTTTAAGAATGATAACAAAAATATAGTAAGACAATATGTATACTTTGTCGCAAACAACATTTTACAAGCCATGCAAAAGGCGATCTCATCGCTCAAGTTACGATTTCTCCCAGTCAATGTAAGTACATTATAGACAGGTTGTTTCAGCATGTTACTGATGGAGCGACTGATGCTAGCATCGGACGCGTTCTCGGCTAGCATCTGCGGCGCGTGCGGGCGGCTGGCGGCGCGCTCGGGCTGCCGCGCCTGCCGCTCCTCCGCGGCCGTCGCCACCGTCGAAATGCCCTACGCCTGCAAGCTGCTGTTCCAGGAACTCGCCGCTATGAACATTGTACCAAAATTGACTCTCAAGAAGTATTGCTAAGGCCTAACAACAATGGCGTTATGTATGTCAACGATCACAAGGACTTCCTCGACGCTGTATATGACGTACTAGAAGTAGCGTTACTCCGCAGTCTTTACTGAAATAATTATTGTTTTGCGCTAACCAATAAAAAATATTATTTATAAGTGATGTCATTATCTAAAATGTTAATTTTAGTAAGCAATGCACTAATATAATGGTTAAACAGTCTGTGCACCTAATAAAATATTTAGCTTCTTTGGCATTCATTGTTGTAAAAGCGAAAAGACAAAATCGATGTGCATTAAGCTCCTATATCATTTAGAAAATTTTAAAATCAAATGTAGTTATAGATTAAATAAAGAATAACATAAAATCCATTCTAATATTATAAATGCGAAAGTTACGCTGTTAAGCGTCGCGACTGAACCTCTCAGCAGAGTGTGATGAAATTTGGTATGGGGATCATTTGAATCCTGGGAATGAAGATACGACTTTTTTTCAAAAAAGTTTTCGTATAGTAGAGAGATTTCAATGTATAACATTGACATGAAGTCGACAACAAATCGTGTTTACGTGGCTTACGCTGACGCCCATTACAATAATTTACCACAAAATTGTATTTCATAAAAAAAGTCCACTTTATGCCTATCTCCTAAAATCGAGTCACATAAACTGTCAAACTGCAAACTATTATTAAAAATATTGCGTTATTTGCGATTTGCGATAGTTTATAAAGGCAATTTATTATAAATATAAAGGCAAATAAAACTGACTGTTTAAAAAAATTCAATCTTTTGTATTCATGATTTGCTGTCATTGCATCGAGAATCTTAACCGCTTTATTGAAGCTTTTAATAACACAAATAGAGACCATAAAATTACAAGACAGAAAATATAAAATATACCACTGTATGAGAAGAATTTAAATATTATATAGCCTATAGTGAACCATACAATGAACACATGAGAACCCAATCGACGCAGGGATATCCGCGGCGGGAGGTTTTCCGTTGCCACGCTCTGGTGGTTGCCGACATTCTTCACGTATCTTTGTACTGTCATTGGACTCTGCAACATTTCGCGCGCCAAATCACCCATAAAGTCTTCTCTACTCCATAATCTTTCAAACACTTCTCCATACTAAAATATATGATTGTAAGTTAATTTAAAAAGTAAACATATTTATAAAGATATACATAGATAGGCAAATGATACATCGTTTCCAGAAACATTGTATAACTCTGTTTTCTATTTTTCTGGTCATTCAATATGTTTGCAGTGTAATATGGTGTAACACTAGTAAATCTTACCAATTCATTCAATCTGCTGGCTATTTGATGTAATATCCTTACTAAAATTGTATTTTCATAAGTAGCTATCGGCATCAGATCCGGATCGCCCATGTAATGTATGCCTGTAGGGGTACTTCTTAACTAAACAGTAAATAAATATATGTCGATTATTCTCATAGCATCCATCAATAATATCAATATGGTGGTAATACAATAGGAACATGTCAGTTTTGTGTACATTTGAAATTTGAAAATATGTGCAAACATAATGCTGTACACCATTTATACAGATAACGAAGGTAATGAAAACATGTCCCTTGTAATTAGGACAATCTACGTTTCCTTTCTAATGTCCGATGTACTATATATAGATAGAAAGAAAACAATGGTTACAACTACTTTGCTGCATCACAATTAGGGTACTTTTCCACCAGAGATGTGCTATGCAGCTGTGATGTGACGATGTGATAGCTAAGCTGTGAAACTATGTGACCGTTTCCACTGATACTAAGCTATGTAGCGGTGCGAGTAAGATGTG
>DWGJ01003376.1:0-13491 GCA_018246895.1 Aspitha aspitha aspitha | reverse complement strand
GCAGTCCGTGAACCGGCTAGGTCAGAAACGATATTCGTTGACTGTTAGGCGGTACAAAGTTCGCGGGGTCAGCTAGTAACATATAAAATTTAGAAGTCAGCACTGGTAGAATAAAAGGAAGGAAATTATTTCCAACGAATCACAGATGAAGATTAAAAATGAATGAAATCAAAAATGAGAAGCTACGTTCTCGATATTGTGGATGAAAAATCTAATATCCCATTCTCAAATACCTACTTACCCGTCGGGTAATATGTTAAGAGTCTATTTAACGATCTACATATGAAGACATGCTCCCAAATGCGTCCATTCATAACAAAGACGAAAATATTCGCTCCTTAAAAATCCCGGTAACCTGTGACATAAAATAAACAACGCGAAAAAGGTCGCCGAAGGGAAACATTACATCTTTTACATCCACCTGACCGCCTTTTATTCCATAATTCTCTTGCGGAACGGAGCTGACCGGATCTCGTGCCCACTCCCCCTTATTAACAACGTGCTTTTACAATCAGCCACATCTTTCGCCTCGAGAGCAACATGCATGGTATACTGAGTCTTATTGTTTTGACATGAGGTCGAAATTTCCTTGCATGACCGTTCGCAAGTTTACCAGTTTGTATTATAGGCTGTACAAACACGATCCCGCTACGCAAGTAACGTCCGGTTACTTCTTTACGCTTTACGGTTTTGTGCTGTCGCCTTATTGAAATATCGACAATATTTTATATTATGTATGCGAATATATTAGGAATCGTTTAATTGCGTGTATCTCTCTATTTGTGTTTAGAATCTGCAATGATTTTTTGGCAGCGTTTCATTTCCATATCATAGAGATACTAACACATAAAAAGTGACCTGCATATATCTATACTTTAATACTATAAAGCTAAAGAGTTTGTTTGTTTTTTTGGTTGAACGCGCTAATCTCAAAAACGACAGGTTCGAATTGAAAAATTACTTTTGTGTTCAATAGTCCGTTTATAGAGTAAGGCTGTAAGCTATATAACATCACGCTATGACTAATAGGAGTGGAGCAGCACTGAGAAATGTTGCAAAAACGGGAAAATATCGATTTCCACGCGGACGAAGCCGCGGGCACAGCTAGTACTTAATAACGCATCAGCTGATGTCTTTATTGCATATATATCTATTAATAAGTCTTCAAAATGTATCTTTGAGATTATGATAAACGCCAATGTAAAAGCTCAATTATCCAACTAGCAAACCGTTTGAGAAAAATGCCTAGTACTTTACAATTCATAGCAATAAATATAAGTCTCGCCGAGTACAGTCTACGAAAACACTTGTCTAAAGCCTCGTCCGATTCCCAGAACAATAACAGACCGCTAACACAACAGAACAATAACTAAGGTTATAGACGTTAATTGTGAGAAATCAACGCAACGCAATCTAAAGAGCAATTTGTCCGTTGACTGAAGCAAAATATCTTTGCGTTGCCAACAATAGGCTTTATGAAGGCACTTCGCAGCTTACGATTACCACCGTGAAGCAATTAGGGTTTTGAGAACTAATTGTTTAAACAAACTTCATTCAGTGGCTCGATTCATTGCAAGCGGTAAGCGATGCGCGATAAGCGCCAACGAATGCCGGAAAACTATTAAACGTGCCAATTATTTGTTAAGGTCATTGACATTTTTACATTCCATATTTAAAAACACTGAAATAGGGGATTCACCACGACTAGAACATAGATATATGAAACTTAACTCGATATTGTCCGCCTTAAATTTGCGTACCTTCTCTATAACTGAGACAAAAATGTAGTTACAGATTTTTTTTAACTGGGGACAATTTCACATACGGGTATCTGGTTCCAAATTAGGCAATTTAATACCTGTGTTATGGTGACCGGACAGCTGATAAACATACGTATATACATACAATATAGTTCTCATATAGATATTTTTTATTACGACCATACACAGAACAAACAGATGTGCTCATCAGACAAATGTTTGTCCTGGGTGGGATTCGAACCCACGACCTCCGGTTTCGCAGTCAGGTTCTCTGACCGCTCGACCACAAGTCCAGTCAATTTGTTAAGAAGCAATCACAGACTATTCAGACATTTCAAACTATCATACTTGTTTGAGTAGCGTTTTATACCCCGTCCACAAATGAAACATTCCGTTTCAAATAAGCCCTCGGAGACAGGCGTAAGCAATGTCAAGCGAGATTGGAATATTACAAAATAACAGACCCCACTATTGATAACAAAGCTAAATGCAAAGAATCCGATGAATAAGAACACGGACAGATTGATATAACACAGTTCACTAATCAAAGTGAGCGCGTTCAGAAAAATGAAATGGATGTTTCGAAATAACATGAATACTGGTATTTGTTGATGCGACACTTTTAGAAATACCTATTCGTGTCTTTAACATCACGGAAACAGTATTGTACGAAACAGTATTGTACGTTATTAAGATTAAAATCTATCTAACGATGGTACCTCATTATACGTGAAATTCATAAAAAGCGTTTGATCGTTGTGTCAATAACTTGTGTTCCTTTGTTCAATGTTAACGCTTGATATCGCAAGATAATTAGGATTTTGACTTTGTTCTGGTACACAAATTTTCCATGCCAACATTCAAGACTATGAGATAAAATGCGAATATCATGTTAATACGGGACGGGATGCTAATTTTAAATATTCCTATAGTTATGGTTATTCATAATTTTACATATTACGTATATCGTTTTATTTGTATATTTTTAGTTCTATATCGCCCATACAATACTTAAAAAACTAAACTGACCATACTGTAAAATAAATAATTTCGTAGTGCCATGTTTTAAGAGTGCGATATTTACTAAATATTATGAATATATGTACATAGTTACATTTGTTACACCCAGGCGCCTAAGCAAAAAAAAAATTGTCGTGGTTGGGAATCGAATCGAAGACCTCGTTTATAAGCAATTGTCATTGACCACCAGACCAAGAGGCCAGTCATACGTTTTGTACTTAATGGCTTCTACCATAAGTATTTCAATTACGCCATAACTTCTACCCAGCTGCATAAATGTGGTCTCGGTGAAACTGAGGTTAGAATGATGGTACAACGGAATTCTAAATTAAATTTTCGCGAATTATTGTTGCTTTCTCAAAAACAATTCCTTATTTCTACTGGCCTCGTGGTCGAGTGGTTACAGACCCTGACTGCAAAACCTGAGGTCGCGGCTTCGATTGCCACCCGGGACAAACATTTGTATGAGGAGCACATTTGTTTGTTCTGTGTCTGGGCGTAATAAAAATATCTATATAAGTATGTACTATATCGTATGTAGGCATTAAATTGCCTAATTTGGGATCAGACAGCCGTGTATGGAAGTGTCCCCAGTTATTTATTTATTTCTTATTTATAATTATTGTTTATTTATTTATAAATTACCGTTACATGTTCTACCTAGATTCAAGGAAGAAGGGTTCTATTTTTGAAAATAGGGATCAATCTATTATCAACTCCATAATCGATTCACCGCATAACAAAGATCTCCACTTAATAGAAGAAGAGCCCAACGAGACCGTAGCTTACCACTCTGGATATGAGTAAATTGATAAACTGCACACAACTCGAAGAATATTTTGGAGAACTCGTACAGGTTTCTTTTCCATTCCCTTATAGCGTCACAGTAGAAACAGATAGCAGGGATAATAAACAACCTACAAAATTTTGACAGAATTAGTTGTAACACGCTAGTTATTATCTTTTTAATCTGTAATTATTTTGGTTAATAATATTAGCTTTAAATTTTGACTGAAACAGCAATAAGGACCTTAGGAAATATACTTCATAACATTTCTAAGGCGCGTATAATTTTAAATCATAAATCGCCTTTACGAGTATGTCTTGTAACATGACTGATAAAAAATGTGGCTAGATACAACTGTACAAATAAGTGTACTAAATGGCTTTTCACTGTGAAATACAATTTTGGTGTACTACTTGAAGTTGGTTATGGATGGAAGGCACGTGTGGATAGATTTTCCCCGCGCGCGGAACGCTCGTCCGATACCAATATTGTTCACAGTTCACATACATAGAGCGTTGCTTCGCGTCAGTTATTTATCTACGCGAAAGAATTTCAGCGCAACTCCAATGGAGCATGCCGTTTCAATTTCAATGTACCGATTAATCACTTGCACAAGGTTTTATGTAACTCCGATGTATTTTTCAGTCGATACGAGCATCATGACATGATTAACATTAAACATTGCTGAAAAAGGAAGCACGAATCACTTATAGTACTGATTCTGATGCGTTTGCAAATAGTAATCTATTTGCGAAGTACACCGGGTGGATTCAGCACTTAAGGTGTGTTAACAATTTCATTGTTATGAAGGACTTGTTAGTCATTTGCTTTGACTATTATCGTTATATAACAACCGTTAAACGTTGTTGGAAGGTATCCGCATTGGAGTTGAGTGATGTAGCGGTTGCGGCGTTTTTGACATCACATTAAACTGTTGTATCAGCGGAAATATTCTTGCAATTTCAATGAACAATGTTTATAACAGAAAAATACTCTATACGGAAATAACGTTGACTGTCCAAATAAGAAATACAAGACGAAACGCGATGTAGCGTATCTGATTAACGCGTAAAACTACGGGGCGTATCTTTGATGTGAAATCCTAAAACATCTTACCGTTCCGTCGATTCCGGGGGACCTTTTTATCAAAATGTACGAATGTAAATCAGAGGCCCGTCAACGGTATCGTTATTTGAGGGAAGGTCGTTCACGTTACGTATTTGAGGTGTACCGCGAATTTGTGTCGCACTCACTTTTTTCCAGGCGTCGTCAGTGACCGTGAATAATTTGCATTTCGAACGCGGTCAGCGGCGAAGACATCCCCTGAATCGCTAATAGCGCCAGATTCTATTAATTCGGTCAGCGCTAAACCTGCTTGAAGCGAACGTTCAATGAAACATCACGTACACTTTAGTCAGACAATAGAATGTAATTCAGTGGTATATTGGTGTCGGTGATTTAACATAAAGTCTTTACACCCACGCTATGGTTATGAGAATTAGCGTGAATGAAATTTTCTATTAATTGCATATTTTATTGTAATGAGCAAGGGAAAAATGTGAAACTTTTTTAATTTGGAAGTATACGATGTCGCTTAAAATATTTCGCGTAGTGAGAATTGTTATAATAAAATAACTTAATAGTTATTCTGCCTAACTCATTTGTTTGTATTTAATTTTGGTGCGCTAGCAAAAGAAATGAAGAAAGAAAAGTTTCTTTCGAAACACTGATAGATAACACACGAGTACTTAAAACTAGGTATACTTACGATAATAAAACAAATTTGGACATCATGTGCAAAATACATCGAGGAAACTGACAGGTTCAAATTAATTTGTAAACATTTCGAAAAATACTGACAACTTAAAAATGCTTAATTTATAAATTCATTAATTTGATATACTGATGTTTTAATCGCGTTATGAATGGGAAAGCGTCAGTTTCGCTCCCCGCCGCCCCTGTCACGGTACGCACAACCCAATCCAAGGTAACGCAGCAAAAACCGCAAGGGTAACCATAAAGTTTGATTAGATTTTGTATCACGCCGCAGCGGCGTACATTAGAATGCGCGAATCGCGGCCGCCGGTAATTGAATTTTCTAGGTCATTGCTTCAGATTTCGTGTTAGTGTTAAGATTATGCATTGCGTTGCGGCGAGGGACTCCCTTTATCTCATCCGACGGAGATACGTCTGACGTTGTACGTGGGGTTTTTTTTATTATTCGCAAGTCGCGTAAAGGTTTGAGACTGTTGACTCGCCTGTTTAAACGCGGGGTGGTTTTATTTTCAAATTCTTGAGACGCCTTACATTTTGTTTACATTATATTTGGCAGCCATGTACGATAAGATTGGCGTCTGGCGGTAATCTTGCCGTTCCCTTTGTTTTTATGTAGCTGTATATTTTGGGATTTGTAAGGATTTCGCAATGTAGGTAGTCATGCGGTGCTTGGAAAATGTTCTATATGTGTTCCTTTATTACAATGCAGAAAGGTTTTAGTCTGATATGTTAATACGAATACACGTTTTTACGTTATACAATTCTTAATGGAGCACGTGATTTTATTATGCGATGAGTGAACTCGAACACACTCAGGGATATAACAATTAGTATCAGTTAGTGGCAGCTAGTATCACTTGATTTCAGTTTGTGTCTGTCATTATCAGTCAGTATCTCGGTGTCTGTTGGTGTCTGTTAGTGACTGTCAGTATCAGATAGTGTCAGTATCAGACATTGTCAGTGTCAGTCGAATTTTGTACCTGTTTTGTATTAAGACTGAGGATATTAAAATAATTACTATTCAATAACCATTTAGTACTAAACCGTTTGGTACTCATAAAGGAAAGTTGGCTTTAAGTACATCATATGTAGGTAACACAAAGAGAAATAAGAGAATACAAGAAACAAAGAAATTGCTTTACAATAGAGTGAAATGTTACGGTATTATGCTTCCGGGCGAGCTGTATACATGTTTGTGTAAAGTCAATAGCTCTGGCCCTAAAGTCACTAAGGGCGCACAGTATCTTAAACTTTTGCTCTAGTTCCACGTAATCAAGGAGCAGATTAAATTGTAAAAGGGCATTCAATTAAAATGTTCACGACTAAAGGCTCGGGAGGCCAAGCTTATCTGATTAAGATCTTTAGAATTGAATTTCTATAGGCAAGATTTATGATTAATCACCAATCGAATAAATTACGTTTAACAGAATATGCATTAGTTATAGCACTACTTGTTGTTCGACCCTTTTTATGGTCCACTGCTGGACCGGGTCTCCTCTCATAGTGAGAGGGATTTAGGCCATAGTCTACCACGCGGGCCTAGTGCGGATTGGCAGACTCCACACACCTCAGAAAATATTCTATACTTTATAACATATCTAAGGTGTGCAGGTTTTCTCACGATGTTTTCCTTCACCGCTATAGCAAGTGATATTTAAATTTCTGTTATAAAACGCACGTAATAAATCAGAGGTGCGTGCCAGGATCGAGCCCAGACCTCCCGAGTCAGTCAGTCAGTATGCTTATCTTAGATATATTCAGGTATTAACTAGTCATTTCTCAATTACACCATACACAGAAGAAACACGCTAACCGCATAACTGTTTGCGCGCTGGGATTTGAACCGATGACCTCTTACGAATCAGGATGAACTGGACCAGCGGACAGTCTCAAAACCTCAATAACTCGATCATTCATACGCAGACGATAGCGAGAGTCTCCGTATTCGTGTCACTGCAGTACCGACCGTTATTATTGTATACTTAAAGCGGATAACTAGAAGAGTGCGTGCGCGTTTCACCGAACGATGTAGCTGCATTCCTTGCTGTTTTTCAGCAATTATCTGGAATCGCTGCGGTTTTTGTGATTATTGAAGGCCGTTGTCCCACTGCTTATTTTAACGTATGTGTTCGAATTTAAAGTCTAAACCGTAATGCATTTTTTACATATTTTCAATGTTTTTTTTCTTTTCACCGTTGAAGGTGTAGTGTTAGTATAAAGCATAGTAGGTATTAAGGTATGTATCTGTGTATGTTTGCGTTAAAGTTAAGGTGCAATATGTAATCAATTAGACAGTAATCAAGTATATCTCGTCCAGTGCGGTCTCATTATTACTCACCGATCCCGACACTTCAATACGACATATCATTATTGCGCAAGTACCGCCATCTATAGCGGATAAACAATTAAAATGTGTATCAATGACAAAAACACGAAAATTCGTAAACTACATATACTATAACTAATCAACGGCAACTTACTGCGTCACTGTCATTTCAAATTTCAAAATGAATTCGATTTAAAATACACGTACATAAACGTTTAAAACATTTACATTTAATGTTCTCAGGTATAAGTACTAGTAAAACAAAAGACGGAGCCAGTTGACTTTCGCCGTATCATGTCAGGGCCTCCCATAGCAGCAGCGGCGAC
Organism: Aspitha aspitha aspitha; assembly: GCA_018246895.1. Lineage (NCBI taxonomy): Eukaryota > Metazoa > Arthropoda > Insecta > Lepidoptera > Hesperiidae > Aspitha > Aspitha aspitha. The sequence goes on along the minus strand of DWGJ01003376.1, from coordinate 5,496 downwards.
TAATCTCTATTGTGTTGCTTTGAGGTGAAGGATGTGACTGATTACGTGTCGTTATTGCTATTAGTATCACGCGATGTAGCGCTTAGCGGTGGCTACCGTTCAGAATAAACCGCTTGACGGTGTACAATATTGTTACTGATTTAAATTGAGGTATGTTTCCAAAAGCAAAGCGAAAGGATCGTTATTCACAGATAATAAAATCAACTAATTTGCGCTTTGTTACTTTAACTATAACTTCATCTATCTATACATATGTATAGTAAAACTGTAGAAGAGTCAATTCTGTACATTGAATAAAAATTTAAAAAATACCCCTAAGGGTCTTCATACAACTAACATAAACAAAAAACAAAAATTTTCGTCTGTCTGTCTATTGTCCGACTTTCACGCAGAAACTGCTGGACTAATTTTGATGAACCTTTTTTGTTATATAGCTATTTGTCCTCGCAATATATAGGCTGTAATTTATGTTGAAGATCGGAATATCAGCTAGTAAAATAATAACGATGTGTAATGTTTCAGGTGCAGTGCGGCGCACGACGACGCAGAGCTCGTCAAACGCGACGCGGGACTCTCAACTGCTGTCGCTGCTGGCGGCGCGGCGGCGCCAGCTCCTCACGGGAAGACTGACAACACACGTTAATACCATATCCGCTTTAGCTCATAAACCTCATAAGTGAGTGACACTGCTAACTCAACCTTATCTTATATTTTACCGCCTATTCTATTATTACAGTTTTCCAATTCTATTTCTTACTTTTCCTATTTCTTAAGTCTTTTCTAATGTGTATTCAATGTTCTATTCAATTATCTTTAATTGAATTTTAATTGTCGTTCATCTAATTTAAATTTTGTTTCCCGTTACTGAATGAAAGTATCTCTAACGGTTTGTAAAATTTAAATGGTTGTTACACGAGATATTTGTATCAATTTCAGAGGCAACACCACATTTGCCCAGTTGGAAATAAGAGATTCAAACAACTCTATTGTCAAGAGGATTACGTTTGACAATTCAAGTAATGAAGCTGCACCAACGCTTAGGCTCGTCACCACTGACGGTAACAGAGAAATACGACAAGACCTAAAGCCACATGAAATTAGACACCTATTTATACCTAGGATATATCAGGACAATAAAAATAGGGCAGGATTTATTAACAATAGACGAAAAGATATCGGGAGTATCAACAGGACTGTGGTCACGACTGAAGCAGCCACTGAAAGTGCTGTCGTGTATGTTCCGCCAGAAAAGTTAGAAGGCCTCGACAAGGAAGTTGAATTAGACCCCGATGAAGAATTCCAAGTTGACGAATCAAATCATGGCCTTTATTTACTAAACTATTCTGATAGCGATAACGTGACGAGCAATCCCGTGAGTTTGAATAAAACTACAGTAAACACAGAAATTAAAGAAAATAGTACTACAAATTTCAATGAAAGTACTACTACCGCCGTTAATGAAGAATTAAATAAGACAACTGCGGTTAAGTTTGATGATCAAGATAAAGAAGATAAAGCGGAAACAAATACAATCGCAAACAGTACAGATATTCAAAGTAATAAGCAAACTAAGACTGAAAATGTAAAAGATAAAGGAAATCAAACGTTGTTTATGTCGGACGAATTGTACAACCATTTTCGACCTCTCGAAACCGAATTACCTGACGAAGAAATTGCACCATTTATTTATTTTGGGCAAAAACTAGCAGGAGCTGTTATAAATGATAACTTAACGAATTCTCCTTCATTGTCGGCTTCAACGAAATCTGTTAATTTTGTAGCACCTCCGCCAGAAAAACGAAAGTTCAACTCTCGTTATTCCGCCACCGAAAAATATAAAAATACTAGTGCTGGAGAAGATGAGGTAAATGAAGATATGGATGTATCTGTTGTTAAAAACATTATAGAGAAAAATAAAATAAGGAACACAGTAAAAGGACCTGCTCCTGCCAGACCAGTAGGTTTAGTCAACGCTTATAGAAAATTTATTAGCACAACGCAGACAACTCAAAAACCACAAATTACAACAGTACTGTTAAACGATGAGGAAATCATTACACAAAGCCTTACAAGCACTTTCACAGATAAAAATAAAGATACAAATATTACAACAACAGATAAAGATTATTCTCCTAAGACAAATGGAACTAACTCGAAGGAAAATACTGCAAGTAAAACCAGCACACTTGCACCTACAAGAAATTTTACACGAAATTATTTTAATCTACGCCGAAGACCATCTAGACCAACTGTTCTGTCTAGCACCGAGAGTACGTATCCTGTAACAGTGAATACTACAACGGAAAAGGTTTCGACGTCCGTTTATACAGCAGTGGTCACATCTGTATCAATTACATCATCGATGAAAGGCCAAAATAAAACTGATTTGGTTAAAAATGCTGATAACTCCACTGCGATTGAAAGTATAGGAGAAAAAACCAATGCGACGGTACAAAAGATTATATCTTTGAACGAAACCGAAATTTCTACATCTCTGTCGACAACCGTACGACCTCACAAGCATAGAATAAAAATAAGAACTACAACCACTGAAAGTGGTTTAAATACTTCATTTGCATCCACCCCTATAACATTTACATACAAACCAACAGACACGCCACTATTCAGTGAACTGTCTACGAGAAACATTGGGGAACTAAAACAAGAGTCCCCTACATCGAGGATTAGCGAAAGATTAGCGAATTTGTTTCGAAAAAACGATTCTGACGACTCGACTAGTGGTATATCGAGACCGAAAAACATATTAAGAAGGCGACCCACCACCACCACTACTACGACTCCCATTGCGATAGAACCTACCGAAAAGCCTCTGTTAGTATCAGTAACTATACCATCAGCGACACAAAAGTATGAGTTGCAAACTACGTTTAAACCGTTTACTGTGACATCAAAAACTACTTCAGAATCTAGTACTCAACCAGTCTTAACACCCACAAATCGTTCAGATGCATTCGTTAATCAAACAAACGAGGGTAACAGGGCCGACAATGAAAACGAAGTCGTAATAGAAGCTGAAAAAACGTATACAGCTTCTTATGTGTTAGCTGGACTCGGTTTTCTACCAGTAGCTGCCGTTGTTGCGTTTGTTATTAGGAACCTTCTCATCAAAAAGACCAAAGAAATAGATACGGAATACGAAGGATATTTCGACGACGGCGACATAAAGAAGGAGTCTCCCATAACACCGGTCGCAAGACCGCCGCTACCGCCTCCAACGAAACCAGATCAAAAATGGGAATTTCCAAGAAATAAACTGCGACTCCAAACATTGCTTGGACAAGGGAATTTTGGACAGGTAAGTTTATTTTTTTACATTCCAACTCTAATAACGGGCATCTAAATTTAAACTTCTTACATTGACGATGATTGATTTAGGTTTGGAAAGCGGAAGCTGATGATCTCAACGGCCATGACGGCCTCACGAGGCTGGTGGCAGTGAAGAGCATCAAGGAAACCGCCTCGCAGAAGGAGAAGCAGGAGTTACTGCACGAAATCTACATAATGCAGAAGATTGGAACCCATCCCAACGTCGTCACTCTCCTGGCTTGTTGTACTGAACAAGGTGAGTGGTACTTTCCGCTTTTTCCCATTTCGCCCCCTAAAAAATTGTATAAGCAATAGAAGGCTAAGACCGTACTGGCATATAATGCTGAAAGCTTCTGCAGAACTATGTGTATTACCTACTTTAAATCCAAGTGCTAGTTTGTCCCTACAAATAAATTTCATTTGTAGGGACGAACTAGCATAAAGAAAATGAATTACAGCATGATAATGATTATCAGTTTAGTTTAATACTTTTGATGCATTTTGACGGGCCATCTCATGTTAAGTGGGAATCGTGCCTATGGATATGTTGCTAGAATGAGCTTATAAGAGTTGTCCATGCATTGCGGGTTTTGCTAGAGAGCTCTTTTCAGGCCTATCTTTGAAGGACTCAATGTCTTACCGCTCCGGGAATGCCCCAGTTAACTCCAGTACGCTTCCGTTTTGTGTTTCAGAGCCGTACCTTCTAATAATGGAGTACGTGATGTGCGGCAAGCTGCTGACCTACCTGAGGGAGAGACGCTCGAGGCCGGATCGGTTCAGCGGCAGCGGCGCGCTCACGTCGCGAGATCTCACCGTGTTCGCGTACTGTGTGGCGAGGGGCATGGACTATATAGCCTCCAAAGGGGTAAGTTGTCCTCCAAATGCCTGCGCTACTCGCAACTGCCGGGCCGGACTGGAAATCAGCGCTGCGACGCAGTCGCGGCCTACGCTGAGTCTGAAGGGCATAAAAAAATGTTATATTCGTAACTTTATTTGTATTTTTACTTATTTTTTTTCTTTTTTTGTATTATTTTTAGTTTTATTTTCCTATTATTTTTATATTCCTTTGTCATAATTGCATAATTTTCTTGGGGCAGACGAAAGCCCGCGAATAAATATATTTTTCTTTTCTTCTTTATTTCTTTCTAAATACATCAAATTCGAATTCTTTATTCCTGAACGTAGGTATTACAGATCTCAACGTTAAGTTAGTGCGCTACAATCGACTCATACGGGCACACAAATATTAAATTTTCAACAAACAACAACAAACATCGATTAATTTAATTAGTTCTGCTATTTACATACGTATTTTTTATTAAACAAGCAATTTATTTCAATTATTCATGAACATAGAGGCACTTTGAATACATATTCGTTTTATTAATGAGGAACGTTGATCTAGAATTTTCTAGAAAATTTCTCAGCAAGTCTTAAAGTCACAAATTTCTTGTCCAACATTTCAGATTGTGCACCGCGATCTAGCAGCTCGCAACGTGCTGGTGGATCACAACAAGCTGTGCAAGATAGCCGACTTCGGCATGTCGCGATGCGCGGGCGGGAGCTCCCGGACGGGCCGGGGGGCGCTGCCCGTGCGCTGGATGGCGCCCGAAGCGCTACTCTACAATGTATACAGCCATCACACCGACGTGTGGGCTTTCGGAATACTGCTCTGGGAGATCGTTACCTTAGGTAAGAATCGTATATCTATACTAATATTATAAAGCTGAAGAGTTTGTTTGGTTGAACGCGCTAATCTCAGGAACTACATTACTAGTATTTCAGGGAGGATGTAGTTGTATAGGTGGGATGACTATTAACTACTATTAAATTTTCAATTTGCACGCCACACTATAGCAAATGTGTGATCTTAAAAAAATGTACCATCAATTGTACCACATTTGTGCAAATAAAGTATTATTATTATTATTATTATTACTGGTTCAGATTGAAAAATTATTTTGTTTATGAATAGTCCATTTATTGAGGAAGGCTATAGGCTAACATCAGGCTATAACCAATAGGAGTGGAGCAGCAATGTCAAATGTTGATTTCGAAAATGTTGATTTCGAAGCTGCGGGCACAGCTTGCACATAGACAAAGACAAAGACATTTATTTGCACAAATATGGGTACGTTTAAAGATGTTACAGAATTGTTAGTTCACTCC
>DWGJ01003375.1:0-13491 GCA_018246895.1 Aspitha aspitha aspitha | reverse complement strand
TCTATATATATAAAAGAAAGTTGCGTTAATTACACTATTTATAAGTCAAGAACGGCTGAACCGATTTGGCTGAGAATTGGTGGAGAGGTAGCTTAGAACCAGGAAACTGATATAGGATACTTTCTATACCATTTAACCGCGTTTCCATGAAGTCACTATTAAAAATATGGTGTATCACAAGGTGCTTAACTGAAGAGTACAACCTATCAAAAATCATTAAAATACTTGATAAAAAAAATTAACTTAATAAAATCAAAAATCTGCTTATTTATTATCTCTAAGGCGGAACGAATTTCGTAGGGTCAGCTAGTTTTTCAATAAAATGTATTAATTATCAACACTTTACACTTGTCAGGTTACATTAACGAAGCGGGCGACTTAAACCTGGCTAGATTTGAAGTGTTCATGCAAGAGTTAGCCAAGATTGACAAGGAAAAGTTCCAGGACACATACACAGATTTGAAATACTTCGAAGCCAAGACTGGCCGGCGACCTAATGCGAATGAAAGGAAAGAGGTGTGTAGAACATTTTTGCAATGTTTTACTATAAAACTGAATTATTAAGTATTGAATCTGATCTATACTAATATTATAAAGTTCAACAGTTTGTTTGGTTGAATGCGCTAATCTCAGTAACTACTGGTTCGAATTGAAAAATTCTTTTCATGTTGAATAGTCCTTTTATTATATTACATCACGCTATTACTAATAGGAGTGGAGCAGCAACGAAAAAGAGGTCCTTTATTTTTTGTTTTCTGTGTAATTTTTATACATAGTAAACATAGCATGACGCTCTTAGTTTTTTAATAGACTAGAACAGTCTAATCTACAGTCTAATTAACATGGGTGAAACCGTGGACACAGCTAGTTAAATATAATACATTACAAAATATTGAACTGCTATTAGACTAAGTTTACGCTTAATTCTAATTCTATATTAAAAATAGTTTCATCAAAATCTTTTGAAAAAACTTTTAATTGTTTATGTTCCAAAATATGTATATACGAAGAATTTTATCACATATTGATATTGAATTAGGTAGAAGTGAACAAATTATATTACATTATATGATATGATGCACCCACAGACCCACAATAACCATTTGTATCCTGTAAAGTGTAGCTATTTTCAACTTATAATTATATGTATTATCCTTGGTAATTATGAAAATTTGTATACTGCATTGCATACCAAATATATGCATACTCAGTCAATATTCATTTGTTTCCTATCTGTAGCTGACATGTAATTTATTGTACTATGTCATTATTATTTTCTATTTTCAGTATAAACCTAACAATGATGACACATTCAATGTAAACATTGATGAGATAAAATCAAAAAAGCCCGACGAGGACCTCCAAGCGCTTATAAACGCTACAGAGGACATGGTAAATATATCTTATATATGTATAAAAATCCCGTGTCACGATGTTCGTTTTCGAAAATCTCTGAAACCACTGAACCGATTTCAATAAAATTTTGTACATATCTATTATTTGATCCAACTTAAAAGATAGGATGGTTTTTATAAAATAAATGGATATTAAATGTCAATCGTCAAGAAATTGATTTTATGTAAAATATTATTGACAATTGACATTTATTACTTATTTTATAAAAACTTTTCTATAAATATTGTCCTATCTTTTAAGTTGTATCAAATAATAGATATGTACAAAATTCTATTGAAATCGGTTCAGTGGTTTCGGAGATGTAGATTCATTGTAAGTTTTTAATGTTTCAGCGGCAAGACATAACTTCCGAAAATACAATTCATTTGCCGTCTCTGACTTTGGTGTCGGTTACGATTATGATAGCGTTCTGCATTACAGCCGAAAAGCTTTTTCATCGAACGGTCAGGATACTCTTGTGCCTAAACAGGTGACTTCTTACAGTTATCAAGAAAGCTTCAGACTTAGTTATGTTCAAACCATTTAATTCTAGCTTATAATATTTTCTGTTATTGTTACAGAGTGGTGCCGAAATTGGACAGAGAGTCGGTCTCTCTCAGAAGGACATACAAAAATTAAACAGGATGTATTGTAACGCCGACTCCAACCACGCTGATGACGAAAGTGCACAAAAGAAACCAATTGTAAAGAAGAAGAATCCGAAAAACAAAGCATTTGAAGGTCACGGAATAGGATACCATCAAGGTAAAACCGTGGTTATTAAATTAAAACCCACGGTTGAATTATATCGATTATCCACTTTGCCAACATTTCATATGTTTGATTATTTTAGTAAAGCGCCGCAAGCCATGTCGCCGACGCTTAATCAAGGAAGCGGAAGTGGAAAAGAAATGATGTATGCGACAAGTACATCTAGAAATATAATAGAATATGATAGACCTATAATTAGAAATTCGTTGATACAGAGCCAGTTGGAGAACGAGGAAGAGAATATTAATAAAAGGCCTAATATTATTGCACTATCGGGTGAAGTTCACACAAGTTTACAATCGAGCAAGGGTAAAAATAATGAGAAGGATATATCTCAAAGTAAAATAGATTCGAGTAACTTTTCAGGTGAATTAAAAAATGATGGAGAAACAATAATAAAATCGTCTGAAATATCTTACATTTACCCAACCAATACAGACTATGATAGTAATTACTACAATCCAATTAGAATAAACGAAACGAAGACGGAAATAGTAAAGGATGAGAAATTATTCGAGTCACCTGAAGTAAAAACCAATTATGATAATCAGTTGGGCTTACATTTAAAAACGAAGTCTCAAGAATTTCAAGGAATTTATTCGAAACATCAAAATGGGCATAGAGAAAAGAACCAGAATTTTGCCTCATTACCACAGAAACATGTTTCATTGCCAGTAAGCCATAAATTCGAAGAAATTTATCCGCTAAGAAATCATTATTCTAATGTAGGTGAATCAAGTATATCAAAATTAAAATCATCTCTGGAATATTTAGAAGATAATCTCAATAATAATGGCAAAAACAATGGCGCGTACATTTATTTAAATAACGATTTTCCTTCAAATAAGCGTTGGTATATAGAGGACATGTATAAACAAAATCCAAATACGGGTTATGACAAAGAGTCTTACAAATAGGTATACTGCGGAAGAAAAAATAACAAACCCTTATTTAATCTTTGAGGCTCCAAATCCAAAAACACAGAAGTGGATTACCAAAAAGAACTCAGATCATAAAAATTCACAAGAAGAATACTTTATACAAGATAACAGATAAACTCCATTTTAATAAAGGTAAATTCAAACCAAACTTACCAAACTGTGAATAGCAAACATAACTTACATAACATTTTATGGAATGAAATGACTGGATGTTATGAAGGTACTTTATAATTCCGCTATTATTATCAGGATTTGGCTATTATTATTTGCTTTATGATAAAATTCCTGTTAAGCATTATTGATTTCGTCTTTAATGTTAAAGGTTTGTGTTATTTTAATAATTATATTGCAAATAAACGTAAATTTAGGTGGATTATGTTTGTTTTATTGTACTGAGTTTAGTAAATAATAAGTCTGTGAGAAATGAATGCCGCATTTAAGGTAACCAGCAACATGTTGATACTTAAATATGATTACTGAATTGTCGTTATTGTTAAAATAAATAATACCTACATTTTTTTTTATTTCAATTAATCTTATAATGTAATATTTCTTTACAACTGTGTGATATCCAAGGCCGTTGCACATTTTGTCTTCACTGCTAAAAAAAATTAAATGACATCAGTTTGACAGTCAAGTCATTAACAATGAACAATATGATTCGTTTCGTTTTTATTAGTAACGATATAAATAAGACGTCAATTGTTTAGAGCTTAGATAGTGCTTTTTTGTAATGAAATGGTTGTTTTTGGTCGGTGACGCAAATTATTTATATTTCATTCGTATTTTATATGTTCTCTTTTTGTTTAATGGGTTGCGCTGTATCAAATATACACCGAGCAACTATGTCTGTATTCGGGAAAAACACCCAAGTTCCTCGTGATGGAAGAATAAAATTAGACAGAAAATTGTACCTAGCAAAAGAATCCCCGGAACCCGAGTTTGATCTATCGGAGTGTCAGCTCAAATATTTGCCGCCCGGTATATTTTCTATATGTAAGGTATACAGAAAGGAAAATTTGTTTCTACAAAATAATCGCTTACAATCTCTTGAAGAAGGTGGACAGTTATCTGATTTATACCTATTAAAAGTCTTCAATTTGAGTTGTAATAAGATTTCACATATACCAAGTAGCTTTAGACATTTGGTAAACCTGACTGAATTATATCTCCAAGAAAATATACTGGAAATATTACCAGACACAATAAAATATCTCCAATGTCTACAGATTTTTGATATATCCAAGAATAAACTAAGATATTTGCCACCATCTATTGGCAACCTAAAATGCCTTAGAAAGCTGAATATTACAGGTAACAAAGACTTAACACAGTTGTGTCCAGAAATATGTTTAGCTACTAATCTTATTTTAATTGAATTGGACAGTGAGAACTTTTCGTTTCCGCCAATTGATATATGTATAAGTACATCAGAAATAATGAAATTTCTGTGTAATCACATGAATTTAGAATATGCTCCTCCACTGCCAGAAGAATTCTCTATGTCTCCAACACAAGACACCAGTGTGACACATGATCCATTTGTTAGGCAGAAAACAATTACATGGGAGGAACAAGAAGCTGCAATAATAGAACAAGAAAATAAAATACATAGAGCTAATCAAGAACAGAGAGAAAAATTTTTAAACCAAGTTTTACAAGGACAGCTTGTTTTGGACAATGAAATAGCTAAGGTTCATGAAAATAAAGAAATAGAGAGACAAAAACTTTTAAAGGAAATCCAGGATGAGGAAAAGGAGATAGACTGTTTGATAACAAACTTTATGAGATCTGATCGTTTGCAACCAGAAGTTGTACAGCAACAGCTTGCCCATGAACAATTTGAGCATGATCGCTTGTTGGAGATTGCACGGCAGAATTATGATAATGTAAAAAAGACAGATATCCTTAAAGCCATGGAAAATCTTTTAGAGAATGACTATAGCATTCAACATTCAAAGCAACATTACAAGGACCACTTAAATAATATTAAGAAAAGTATTCTCATGCAGGAATCTGAGGGATCAATTAAATTGGCAGCTATTTTAAGTGCAAAGGATGAGTCTCATAATGTTCTAATGCAGAAGCTTTCAGAAGATCAAGATATGCAGAAGGCTATGGTCTCATCTTTGCTTGATCAGGTTGATGCAAGAAGTTGGAGTTTAAATCAAGAAATAGCAATAATTTCTTCACATCTAGCTAGACTCAGCATGATTGAACAGGAGAAGAAAAAAATGCATATTACATTTAATTTCAATGAAATGTTGGAGCAAAGAACACAGTTATTAAATTTATTAGATGATCTTCTACAACAAAGAAGTAAAAGAAGGAAACAGCTCATAGATACACTAAAAGAAGCTGAGGCTGAAGCTGAGTCTGATATGAAGAATGATTTTTGGCTCAAAAGTTATCAAAAGCTAATTGACTCGGCTCCAAAGAATTTGCTTAATATTGGAAAGTCATTAGACCCATTACTTGCTAATTACCTACTACAAGAGGGAGTTATACATTGTTTACCATTTCTAGTAACCTTCTTATTTTCAGATGTTGCTTTAATTAATATTACAAGCAAAGATTTAAAGAAATCTGGAGTATCATTAGCGGCAGATAGAGATAGAATTTTAAGAGCGATTAATCTGTATGTAGGAACAAAAACTGACAACCACAATATACATGTGATTGAATTAAATGAAAAGCAGTCTGATCCAAGTGCTCCGCCTTTGGAAGATGAACAAAACTGTACTGGAGTACTTAATACACATGACACAGAAAATGCTCCAGGAGCAGAGTGTGTCATTTGTATGGATGAACAATCTGAAGTTGTGTTTGTACCTTGCGGCCATATGTGCTGCTGCCAATCTTGTTCATTTAAGGAATTGGAAAGTTGTCCAATGTGCAGGGCAGCCATTGAAAGAACAATTAAAGTCTTGGTTGTTTGATTAAGTTCTAATTTTTTAATGTGACCAAGTCAGCTACATATATAGCCAAAGATATGATGTTAGTATGATTATTATAGAAATGAGATAAACATGTATTTATAAATATGGTGTGAATTTTTTTTTAATATGGCACACTAATAAACAGTAAATAATTCTTGGTGAAAAGAGTGAATTATATTTTTAAAAACAATTAATTTGCAAATATACATTATAATTTGTCATTTAAATTCCATGCTTTAATGGTATACACTGGTTTTAATGAGGAGCTTTGTAACACCTATATATAAAACTATTATAATAATGTAATTGTCTCCATTACCAACTATGTTACTTTATTTTTATTTGTGGCTCATGTTTTTAGAGTAATACTTGTAAAGCACTGACATGCACAATCATAAAAGAATAATACATATAGGTACAACTAATAACCAATGCCCAATGATTCATAATCATGAGTTACACCATTAGTCATTAGTTATATTCTATTGTTTAATTATGTTATATTGTTTGATTCTACATTAATTGTTTAAGTTAATTTGTGGTAGACCCACAACTATGTACAAGACCATAGAGAACTTTTATTCAAATGACTTTCCCAATAGGGTATATTGTTGGCCATAAACTGGAGTACCGAGGAATGAATGTGTGATTGTTTTAATTGAAATTATTTCTCAAGTTGACTGAAATCTATTATCTTATAGTCGTTAGGCGCCTTATAAGAGTTTGTAAGAAAAGTACTGAAATGAACAAGCAATAGGTATTATTGTATATTTCTACCATTTAGAAAATTAACTCTTTATTTAACACATGCTATCTTCTTATTGAAATATTCGAGATAATGTAATCAGTTGATAACTTAGTCAGATAAATAAATAGGTAGGTATTGTTGATTAATTCATATTTCGCCATTTTAAATTATATTATTAAAGTAATAAAAAATGTATTGTCTACTTATAACAGTTTGTGTATCAATGTTGCAATATATTTATACAATTGTGTTGAATTAAATGTTTAAGTATTTAGGCTTTCTTGGATAGATTTATTTTTTCAGTAAAACTTCAGTGTCTGTTATAGTAACTTCAGTTATAGCAGAAGGTCATGACGATTTAAGTTGTTTTTTTTTGGATGATGGGTTATGTTCGTGGTGATTTAAAGGGAGAATATTGGTTTTGTACTGGAAAAAAATATTTTTTCGCGATGTAGTTACGATGCGCAATAAAAATGATATTTGAAGCAAACATTAAAAAAACATCTAGTCTGTGCCTTTAATATTTGATCGATTGTGTCTGTGATTTGTTATAATAAATGTTGTATAACTTTAATTATTGTGATTATGGATCTATCAGGTGAAAGTCTAAATTTTAGTAAGTACCTGGGTACCTACGACAAAACTAAAATTGCTTCTTGGGATTTTACTATACTCTCGGAGATAAGAAGTGTGTTATCGATTTTCAATTTTCAACCTAATTGATACACCTAATTGGTCGTTAATAAGTATTCTATTACCTACTTATGTAAATGTCGATAATAATTATTTAAAGTGATAAATAGATTAGAACTAATTATGTGACAGTTTGGCATTTGGTCTATGTATATAATTTTAATACTTACAGTAAGTTTGGGTTAAATAACAGACCAATCAAGGATTGTATAACGAAAGCAAATTTGTTCATTTTTAATAAAACCTTACGACGATCGTCCATACAATCTTTCAGCCCCTGCAAGCTCTTTTTATGATAAAAAGTAGCCCATGTCCTTTCCCAAGATCGAGATTATCTCTGTACCAAATTTTATTAAAATCGGTTCAGTAGTTTAGCCGTGAAAGCGTAGCAGACAGACAAAGTTACTTTCGCTTTTATAATGTTAGGGATTTACACTATACATATGTGTAAAATATAGTGTTAATAGTTATAGCGGTTTTATTATTTTTTAATGTAATATTTATTGAGGGAGTTATTTTGGTTCAATAAAGTTACGATTTATTTTAAGTTGTTATTGTAAGTTGTAACATTTTTATTTGTGTAGATGAGATAAAAGTTGTTCATTAATTTATTTATAGTTTGTTTATCTATATTATTTGCAATAAAAGTATCCTAAAAAAATTAAAATGCTGCATAAGTCACGCGGACGAAGTCGCGGGCAAAAGCTAGTGTTACTATAATTTTAAATATTTAATGCAAATACGGATGGCACTTGATTAATTGTGTTTTTTTTTGTTCATGTTGTAATTGATAACAATCACAACAAATAAAACGGGCCGGAATTATTATTTTTATAATTAGGATAATTTTTTTACTACTTATTTGCATTAATATATTCAAACACATACATTTCTATTTATTGTGGTTTACAAAACATTGTATTTTTTTTCATTAGGTTAGAAGGGTGCAGTTAATATGGAAAGTTCCATAAAATTACTGCAGGTAGTAAATAATTGTTTATTTATGCAATCGTTATATGAACATTTAAATATATTGGTGTGGTAGAACTGGAACACATCGAACACATACATTATTAACATTAAAAAACTGGAGTGTAATTAGATTACACGGAAAAAGAGAGAAGAAAAAATGAGAGATGAATTCGTTGTGTTTTAAGATAAGTACCCATATTCGTTACGTGCGTGCATGTATAGCTTTACTGTGTATTTTAAGCTTTCATTCCATTTTTCCCACTGCCGATAATTTTACTTAGTTATTTAAATACGCTAAAACATCTAACTAATTGCGTACATGCATAAAATTTGAAGTTTTAAGCGGATAAGCTAGGTATTTATAATCTATGTTGCCATCTTCTGTTGTCGTTGGCTGTAAACACGAAGTGGTTTGCAACAAGTTTGATGTGTTCAAAGTTAAAATACTGTTTTCAAATACTTGGATGAATAAAAATTAAGGAGTGGTTGCGTAAACGGTTATTCATTCAAATATTTCCATGAAAATAAGATGCCCAATAAAAAAATGTGAGATTTTTAAATGTAATATGTATTGTTATCACTTTTTAAAATATACACGTCTTTCAAGCACATACATGTTTTGTTTTCTTTTTTCTTAATAAATAACCCAGTTTCTCTAACATATATGTAGTAGAAGTATCCTTATGAAGTAGGATCAAGTTTTAACATACTTCGCTTCCCTCAACATGTGTATGTATTAGATATCCCAGTTACTATAACAAAATGAACGTACCAACTTACTGGTCTATTTAGGTAGGTATATTTATCAGCAGTAAAAAGGTTTAACGAGAACCATATTTACCACGACACCTGTAGGTACATACTTATATAACAAAGGAACACGAGGAAACATTTAAATCGTGAACAAATACGAGCGAAAAGGTTGAACGAGCAAAATTTTTGCTTACGACAATACTTTTATATTTACCTAGAAATAAAGGCGAGAGAAGGTAAGGGTAGTTCTTGAGGTAAGTGCCAAGTCAATAGATTCAGAATAAATAATGGTCACATTTAAATTCAATTCGTGTGCGATCGACGCACATGCATATTGTATAAGTGTAGTTCTGTTAGTATGTTGCGTAAATAACTTTAAGAAATGTATGTTTTAAAGTTATTGTTTTGGTTCTTCGCGTTATGGCAATTTGCTGCCAAAACCAGTACCTTTGAATATCCGATCACATACATATTTCGAATTAAATTTATCATGCCTGGAATAGGTGCGCTGTCACAATATAATTATATGTACATTTACTGGCTACAAAGGACTTGTTAAATTAATTGTGTAGGCTTGTGCCCATAACAAGGACTGCGTTGATTTCTGTCTGGTTCAAACTAACATGGTAAGTAGGTATTGGGGGTGCACATCCTTGCGTCCCGCTACCGCCATCCATGTATTTGTACAATATTTATTGGGAAAGCAAACTCATAGATAGCTCCTTATATTAGTGTCCTTTACTCACTTATCGTATCTTTCGTTTTTTTTTCGGCAATTTTATTGGTCCACTGTTGGACCGGTTCTCCTTTCATAGAGAGAGGGATTTAAGCCATAGTCTATCATGCTAGCCAATATTATATACATACTCCTACTTTATAAAATCTCTTGAGGTGTGCAGGTTTCCTCACGATGTTTTCCTTCACCGTTATCGCAAATGATATTTAAATGTTAGTTATAAAACGCATGTAACAACTCAGAGGTACATGTCAGGATCGAACCCTGACCACCCGGAGTGGGAGGTAGACTTTCAAACCACTAAGCTATCACTGCTTATACTACTAGTATGTGTCGTATATTGGAACATAATTCGAACACCAGTTGGATAACCGCGCTTTGGTCGGGACTATTACGCCTTCGAGAGTTCGGAGAAATTTCCCGTTAATCTTATATACAGAGTTGTAGATCTAATTAATTGGAACATAATGTTTAGTAAAGACATAATTTATTTTAATGGTAAATTGTCTTGTTTATCGCCTTTTCAAAAACAAATGTCAGTTTATTTATGTAAATACTTATTGTAATTAAATTGACAGGTAGAGCTTTGTCAGGAACTATTCAACCCTTAATTTAAATGTAATAAAACTGTTTTGTTTGCACTTTCTAATATGCTTCATAAGCAAAATTTTTTTTCACAACGATACTTGGTTTCTCAACATTTGTACAAATTGCATTAAACATATATTACTTTTATGACAATTAATAAAGATAAAAAATTCCTGAGCGTTATTAAGATATATTTATGTATTTTATAATGACTTCCTGTTCTACTTCATTACTGTTCGAATAATATAGATATATTTTACAAGTTTCTTATTAACTTGGTATGTATGTATGTTTGTACGGGCGGGAACCTTGCGACTTTTAGACCAGTTATCTTTAACCGATTCAGCTGTAATTTGGTATACACGCTTATTCTGGATGACAATACATGCATAGCTATGTAACGTCCTTCTAATTCCAATATGGCGGATCATGCAAGATGGCGAACTTGTTACTTTTTACTGCACTACAATATTATGGGTATCAAATGAAAGGGCTTGCTGAGGAGAAAATGAAATGAAAACTAATACAACGCCACATTAAATCCAATATGGCGGACTAGCATAAATAAAAGCTTGCTTTTAACAAGTGTTTTAACATTAATTTATTGTTTATTAAAGTACTCGTTGAAGGTGCCCATAGCCACTGTTAATTTTTATTCCAATCAGGAAGATGGAACAAGAGAGTGTCAAGGGGAAAATAAATTAAACGTCCATCTTGCTACCCTCTTGACAATTGTTGACTCGGATTACAAAAGACTTCTGGAATTTGTTAACTTTACGACTGAATAACTAAATGCGGAAAAACTGATTAGACAAAAAATCAAATAATCGATGTATTTTCTGATACGGTTTTACATTCTATGGATGTACCTAGGTACGTAATATCATTTATAAATAACTTAGGGTCTTCGAGGTGGATTGCATTACGTTTGAATGTATAATTCCTACCTTTTGGTTACGGGGGGGAAACCTTCAACAGTTACCACGGTGGCTTGACTGCGACTTGTAATCGTCTCTTACGACAGGCAGGAGATACAGTGTAACAGTGAGTACCTACGCTACTCAATATGGGTACGGGTAATAGTCAATTGTCAGAATTTGCGGCACAACAACTTCGATTATGTTCTTTTGTAGGTATGTTTTAATTTAACAAAGATAATCTTGTTCTCCTATATCGCTTTGTGATATTATAATGAAGTTTTTAACACTATATGAGTGAAATAAGCGGTTTTGGTATTCCTAGTTTCGTATTATTCTGTCTTCGTGTATCCGACATGCAAATATGATTTAGGCAACTGTTTTCATTGATTGTAATATATGCGGTGTTCCACGAAATAACTCAAAATATACATATATAACTTATAATTCTATTGTAAGGACTAAGGTACTGTATAAGTGTGTTTAAGATAGCCTTTAATTTTTTTTTAATTCGATTGTTAAAATCTTTGATTCAAGGTTCGATTTGAAGATATACTTCAATTATGATTTTTAATTTCATTGATTTAATTAGCCTTTAAAAATGGCTACTTACTATATGTATTAGTAGATAAAATAAAACATTGGCTGTAGAAATGAACAAAAGGAATTCGGAAATACAAGTTCAATACGTACCTACTTCTATCGTTATCTTAGAGTAGTGGATTCGATTACTGAAAGATCAATGGATTATCGGATATCTTTAGGCAGTTTCCTATTCTTCCGGATAAAGCTCGTTAAAAGACCGGATGAACACGGATACAGATAACACCAACCTAAGCGAGTTGAACTATTTGAGTTCATTTCTTTGTCATATGTACATGCATATGCAACATATGTACATACAAGTATATGCTACGGACGGTTCCGGTAGTGAAGGATAGCGTAAATTGACCTGATGTGAGTTTAAGTAAGATTCTCACCAAGTATCGTGTCATAATGGTTAGTGTTTTTTATATTGAGGTACGTATTATTTCTGCAGCTATGTTAGTACCATTTGACCTATGGTAGACTAAAGATCCCTCTCACAATGGGCCGAGACCCGGTCGAGCAGTGGACCAATAGAACGGTCGATAAAAAAAAGGCTAAACCACTGGAATGCACTATGCTTTTTCTGTATTTGTTTGTTTTGAAAAGTTGCCGGGTTATTTACTAGGTATTATTTAGTCTGCGAATTTGGTCGGGTATCGTAACGCCATTGGTCGACCGTGAAGTCCATTCAATTCGCGAGGATTCGATGTTTGCTTTAGTTGTTAGACTGAGAACTTAAAGTAGGTACGTACCTACTGAGGCGCATCTCCATCTAAGGCGGCGTTAATTGCGGGTTTACCTCTTCCAGTTATTTAGTTATACTTTTTTTATTTACTAGTAGGCTTTACGAAAACACAAGACTTGACGATTCTGTATTGATAAGTCTGTTGAAATTCATTTAGTAAGTGAACAAGGGCATCAACGCTTTGGAATACAAATATGAAGAAGGTACCTCTGTCGTGTCACAATACTATTCAGCTGTTGGCTGTGTCAGTGTATAAACTAAAAAATATATGTGCCAGGCAAAATGATAAACAGAAATTGAGATTAGTTAGCAAGTTATAAGATGGTTAATTTATAAATACTTGGAAGGGTATAATTGGGAGATAAAGTATAAATCATGTCTGAATGAAAGATTTTTCTTTCATTCCACTTGCATAGGTAGTTGCAAAGAAGGAAGATGCAGCGTATAATCCGAAGCTTTATCATGTACTAAAATACAGCAATAAAAAATATAGGTATATTACGTTAAAATTAATAAGGAGTGTTTCTTAACAACTCTAAATTAATTACATTGACATTATTTATTTATGGATAGATTTATGTATACTAGTGGTCGCCTGCTGGTCGAAATTCGACCATAATAAAAAAATATTCTTTGATATTTCTTTGGACTTTTTGTTTGACATTGACAACCAGAATGTAAACAATGAACGTTGTATGTGTGTGT
>DWGJ01003374.1:0-13492 GCA_018246895.1 Aspitha aspitha aspitha | reverse complement strand
GGGGCTGACATGTACCTAGTGTACCCAAACCCCAAAATAAATATAGATTTAAAAAAAAAAAACTTTTACTCTTTAACCTACATTAATTAAGTAAGACCCTTTCGGCTGAAACATTGCGAAAACAAAAATTAAACGAACGAAGCACCGTTCTCATTCACTGTCGCGGTCGACAAGAGAATTCCTTCTAAATGATAGCGACTGCACTTGCCCTCATTATTTCTCTTTTAAAAGACGCAAAAAAAGTGCGCGGCACAGCCCGCGGCGCGCTTCTCGTGTGGACTAATTTTAATTAATCGCAGAAACAAAGTGCCGGAACGCTCGCCGGACGAAAGAATAATATCCGTCGAAACGGTGTCCGGTCCGAGTTAAGAGCGATTAGCTCGTAACGAAATACAATGTTTACTTTACTTCACTGGAACTTGAAAGGCGATCTATTGACTGGAATGGAAACTAGATATTTTGACAAAAATTATAATAATACTAGTGGACCTGAGCACGCGTTGCCGTGGTTATACATTTGACATGTATGATGATAATATATATTTGGTCGTATATTATGTCAAATATCGTGCGTTCAGAAATTAATTTTATATAACAATTTATTGACAATTTACATTTATTATTGGAAAGGTGACAAGGAATCATGATGCTACATGTATATGCGACACTTTAACTTTAACTTTAACTAGTACTCGATTTATTAAAATACTTTTAGAATACCCTAACTTCATAGGATAGGTTCATGAAATTTCATATAGCATAAAATCTTTCGATTGTACCACAAAACAGAGCATTAAAAGGAAAGCATTTTTGCTAGTCTGTATGAAAAACTTTGAGCAACACACAAGCGCAGTAGTTCGACATTTGTTCATTTTAAAAAAGGAATTCTTAGACTGGCCTCGTGGTCGAGTGGTTAGAGACCCTGACCGGCAAAACCGGAGGTCGTGGGTTCGATTCCCATCTAGGATAAACATTTGTGTGATGAGCACATTTGTTTTTTCTGTGTCTGGTCGTAATAAGAATATCTATATAAGTACTATATCGTATGTATATGTGTATGTTTATCAGCTGTCCGGTCACCATAACACAGGCATTAAATTGCCTAATTTGAGGTCAGACAGCCGTGTGTGGAATTGCCGCCAGTTATTTATTTATTATTATTATTCTGTGCGAGTCAAGCTGTTTGCGTGAGGCATCGGATCATCTCACCCGAGATGACATCTGACCTTTCCGCGCACCACCTTAATTAAAGACGCCAGTCACCTCGACGAATTTCCCCCTTTCGTGTTTTCCTTTTTTCTTTTCTCCTTTCCATACGCCGCGACGCGAAATGAAAACGGAACGGCTTTATTAAAAACGAACGAAAAATAAATTAATGTAAAATAAAAGACGGTCCATATTTTAAATGGATCCACTTGTGGTACAAACTTTCGCCTTATGTGTCACGGTTGTTTCATTAACGTTTGCGACTACGTTACTGTCTACGTGCAACTGACGAGCGGCCCAATGGTTCAGTGGTTACTGAAACGTGCCGCTAAGCTGGGGGTTGCAGGTTCTATTATCACTTGCAAAAACGTTCATGCGATATAAATGAATATTTATTCACTATACATCTGTATATAGGTATATTTATAGAAGTTCATATATGTAGCTATTTCATTTTAGGATTTGATCGTCCTGTGTAAAGGCCTAAGAGATTATCATTATTATAACTATAATTAACTATGACATTGATTATCTGCTAACCAGACATCTAATAACAAATGAAAAAAGTCCTAAAACAACATTTCCTGGGCAAGATACATATTAAAACAGGATAACGTACCTCAATTACGTTTACAATATTCCATACTTTCCTATCAATTGCGGTGCCAACTTCAAAAAATGCCTGTATGTATATACGTAAAATAAATGTATACACGACACTGCATACATATTCATCGATACAAAACTTCCGTTAGTATTTTAGTCTAGAACATTCTCGACCAGAATGAACGCAGCTCGAGCGAAGAAATGTTTTTAAAATCGCCCTCGTATTATTCTGACCGAACCATTAACGTTATAAGTGGGTACGTACGAATATTTTTAACGCCTTCGAACATACAAAAGACGAACTCGTGAACACCGTCACGGTATATTGAGCCTAATCGGCTCGCGATACGGTTCAAATTCGCTCGGCACGGTCCACGGGAGAAACGGAAAACCTCGTGACTCTAATTAACATAATGGTTGCCGGGTAAATGTTTTTCCGCCTTTATCTTTTCTTACTTTGTTGCGTTTACAAAGTAGGTAGGCAGTGGCGGGGCGGACGGAACTGTCAAAATCGGACACCGCGCTACGTGAAGAAAGGTTTTTGCGGATTACGTTTTTTTTTTACTTTGAAAGTCAATGGGTATCAGGCAGGTGCTACTTTTGATCCTGAATTAAAATCTTTATTTGACGTATTTATTTGTCTCTTGTGGCAACCTTTTGATGTTCAGCTGGGCACAGGTGTGTCCCGTGATATGCCTAGTAGGTACGGTACAGTAGTTCATGACTTGTCTGAGGTTCCTTATTAAAGATAGTCGCAAACATACAAAAAATTTGACCTCTGCACTATACGTTTACTAAAGGAATGACTTTTTTTATTACGAGTATACTCGTAGTTTTACAGTGAAGTAGTCTTTAAGCAAAAACTTAACTTTTGGCTTTTTCGTGGTTTACAACATAAAAATAATTGAGAAACAATGGCGTACTAGAACATACACAACCACGCTGCTCCGGTTCTTATTACCAGAAATAAGAATTAGGGGCCAAGCCAACCGTCGAATTTTTTTTTGCTTTAAATTTGTCTCCTAAGTCGTTTGAGTGTAAGCAAGTCGTCCCAAAGGAGCTTTTAACGAATTTGCATATTATTTTAATTTCAATCTAATAATCATTCTTCGCCCACAAAAATTTATTCTGTAATACATTTTAAGTACAATGTCTATTCTTTCGTTATGGATCCGAGTAATAGGAAGATAAAGCCAATAGAAAACATTGAAAGCCCTTCTCAATAAAGCATTTAATTATTTTTTAGCTTTCTAAAAATCGATTTTAGATTCAATATAACGAAAAGGAAATCCAACTGTTAAAATTAACCCTACTTTGCTGTTTAGGGTACAATGCGTTCCTACAATGCGTTCATTGCTAATACTTCCACTAAGACGTCGCTTCCTGGCTTTAGAAATCCAGCACTCTAAAAAGATATAACTCACTTTATAACTTTAACATAAAATAAAATTATATAAAATATGGTGTGGGTACATAAATTACGTTAATCATATTCATAGCGTAACATAAATCGTACACATTTAAACATAGAAAATAACTTCCAGCTTCAAACCGTCTAGTATTCCGCACACCGGAAATGGAGTAACCGGAACGTCCGGTATTAATATTTTTGCAGTTGACAGTACAGTACGACTGGCCAGCGGCAAGCACCTACATAAATAATAAATGATTGCTAATTACGCTCGCGACTGTACAGACTATTTAAAAAGATTATAATAGCTATGCAAAAATAAATAATGTTTTCTTTACACCAAGCGTTCAACAATAGACTAATAGCGGTTTGAAATAGTAGCGATGTTATTCAGTCATTCGTTCATTCATTTATTAATGAATTAATTTTCGCATATACTTATTCGTTCAGTCGTGCGTAAATTTATATTTGTCAAAGTGCGATAATTTTCCGCATCATCATCAATCCTTTTATCGTTTCACGGTAAGACACGACTGACAAACCGTCACGGGGAGTTATGTAGGTTTCCTTACATCGTTATAGTATGTTATGTATTATGTTAATAAGATAATCCATAATATTTTACTAATGAATGTATTAAGAGTTAACACGAACAGCGAAGCCACACACACAGACACACGTACATTAGAGTAAATACAAATTCAGTTTTCCCGCCAATTTCTTTCGATCACCCAGGGCTTACTGGTGGTAATCTCCACTGCGCAATAAACGCCCTACTAGCTTTACGTGTTACAATAAAACTTAAATATTACAGTTGTACATAACAATAAAACCGATATTATGTGCCGAAGACAAAAGCGCGGCACTGTTATGAAGAAGTTATGTCTACTTGTATTGATCTCCGGTATGTAGTTTATATTTCAACCGCTAGAGGTCGCCAGCAAGTGCGAAGATTACCTCTTGACATATCATCATTTTGTATTCATAGCTTTGTGTTCTTTTGCTTTTAACGGTCGAAAAACCGAATAAAATTTTGCGCCATTCCCTTAATGGTTATGATTGTAAAATTGGTGCATTACAAATGAAACTAAACCAACAGTATTTAACTTGCAATCACAGTAATTATAGTTAGTTCTAACTATCGTAAGTTTTGAGACGAGCAAAATCCGTGGACGCAATCCCGATTGAAAAAAAAAATCAATGCACGTTTAGTGAACCATGTTTCGCGCAGAGACTCTAAATTCCAAATGAATTCCAAACACTCCCTCGTCGAATCTCTCCTCATTTACACTTAGCGAGGTTTTGAATGATCATTCATTCGGAACACGTAGACGGAAAATAAAACTCGCTGGGCGCGTTTCGGGATTCAGGTGTTAGACACTCGACACGTGTCTCGACTCGACGACCGATGATTCGTCAATATAGCGTGGGGATGCTTAATAGCGATAGCTTATCTTAAACGCTTTGTAATTGTTTTTAATTATACGATATTTATTACTAAAATTCCTCACCGACTTTTCTTCGTGATAAGAAACTATTAATTGATTACTAAAAAAAATCATTCACGAATGTGACTCGTGTCGTGACCTTAAAGTTGCGGGAAGAAAAGTTACGGAAATCCTAAAAAAAACACAATGAGTTTCCTGGCGCATTTCTTGATCTCTCGAAAAAAATGCACGCAGGTATATTTCGTCTCTGAGAAATACTCGTATTTTACGTGAAACGTCCGTTTAACATAAAACAAAAGCGGGTTTTAAAGCGTCACGTTCCGCTCGGTGACGCCTCGAGTGTCTCCTCATTTACACCTAGCGGGGCTTTGCATGTACATTCCCGACACGTAGCGACACGTAGCCGGGAAATAAAAACTCGCAGCTCGCAGCTCGCGCGCCGGGATTCAGGTGTTAGACACTCCACACGTGCCCCGACGGCCAACGAGCTGTACAGTAAAACGACGACTAACCGTTGACACTGAAACCTGTTAAAAAAACCCCGTTAAATTGCACAAAGACAATTGACAACTGACATTGATACTCTTGCAAGGAAAGATCAATTATTTTTTAAATCGTGTTAAAATGTTACTTCGCACGATAAAAACAAATGAAACATACATTAAAAAACAAAGGATTGCACTCCGGAATGTACCGGCAGATTTGACAAAAATGAAGAGTTTAAAGGGAACCGTTCATGCCTCCATTTATTAGATGACAGTGGTTGCCAAGGCAACCATCAAACGCGTAGATACAGCATATATCTCAAATACCGTCTTACGAATTTTCGATCAGGTCACGTGTCCTGACGCGGGTTTATCATTTTTTACCCATCACAAAAAGTGCACAACGTCGCTAAAGAAGTTTACACTTCAAAAAATAAACAAAAAAATTGTCACCTCCAATAATCTGAGGTGGAGTGAACGTTCGCAGTTCCGCGCCCACTCTTTTACTACCCGGCTGCCGGCGAGCTTTTTGAATGTGCTTCCTTTGTGGCTGTTTTAATATGGAAATTAACGTTCGCTGCCGTGTGACGCACACCTTTACAATCGTATTATACGGTGGAAGCTTCCCTTCGTTCGAGTTTGTACTTCGCTTTGGCTACGGTTTTCACGGTAGCAACGCATGTTGTAGATATGCGCAAGTCTCCGCTGCCACCCACAGACCTACATATTGAAAAGGAATATAGGAATGGCTGTTAAGTCCAATTCACTTAATTAAGATTCGGTTCAAATAGTCAGTTGGTAGTTAATAAAGAAATACCAATGAATTAGTAATAGGATGTAATAAAAAGTTACGTATAATCGATCCTTAGACCTTCCTGAATCAGATACCGCAATCTAAAGCAATGGTTACTCACTGTTAGTAATATTTCCACTCGAAGATTCAGGAAATAACTATAGTGTTTAATAAAATTTTGTAAGTTAATCACTTAAACGTTATCTCCCTGTATATATTTACATTTTGCAGCGAATGTGTCGCTAAAACGCATCGCTGCTTCCATTTTAAGCGTCTAATTGAATTTTTTATGAAGCGCGGCTGAGTGGTCACTTTTTATATCCCGAGCAAAATCCTGTGTAATTGAAACGGGCGGGCTTTGAATGCTTTTTAATAATCTCTTTGCTGTAAGCACGCGCAAGGTTTTATTATATTTTACCTACGCTACGTGTTTATGAAATAATTGTTTTCGAGTTGTAATGCTTTTGAAATATTCGAATTTCGAATTCGTTATTAGTATGCGCATTCTTTTACTAAAGTGGCCAGTTTGAAAATGAGACAGTTATAATAGTACTAAGTGAATACTGACTTAGTACCTACTTTTAGTTATTTTTCCTAAAAATTGTATTGCAATTCATAACAGTACCCCGAAATATAATTTATTCAGCAATTGTCTGCCTGTGGCTGTATATTTACATATATAATATATAATCTGTGACATCGTTCCACGTTCAAAAATTGCGGCGTGTTATAATAACGCGCATATACATACGACATACATTTTTACCCGCGCACGCCGTTCCGCCGGGGGTGGCATTTGAACAGCCGTCATGTTTGCCCATCGTCGCGTACGTAAGATTTCATCCCCGCTTCACGCTTCGCATCAACTGTTTGAATAGAGATACGCCACTCTGAATTTATTGTGAACACTCAGCCCCCTCCCGAACCTCCCCGCATTGTCGCAGATCCGATGTATCGTTACCACTCCAAACTCGTTCAATGATATGGTAATGTGACATTTAATTCCCATTCGTATCCCCTTATTAATATTGTATCTGTGGATATACGGTTGAGTCCCTTGTTGAGATTCAATTGTCTGGTACAGTTCTGTTTGTTTAGTTAGTATGATGTACTTAGAACGTATTTAGGAAAGTTACCTGCGTGTTGTAACCTGAAAATTAATTATCACTCTTTATAACGGTGAACTGCACTGAAGTAAAGCATAGTGAAGAAACCAGCTCACGTTAGACTATGTTAAATGTGAATAAAGTTTTCCCGGGCGTGTGAAGTCTGGCAGACATGACTAGCGTGATAGACTATGGCCTAAAATGATCTCAAAATAAAAGCAGACCAGGGTCTAGCAGTGAACGAATAATAAGGCTCGATAAAAAAGTACATACATTGACTGGTTCCTTGACCCAGTGGCTAGAGACAGTGATTATTTCTAAGAAGAATATGCTCTATAAATTGATATTTCTAGAATAGGTTCTGTATCGTTTCATATTCAGTACCCGAAGTATATTTTTCCTATTCAAACATGTCAGAAATACTGGTGATTTTACGGAAATTTGAGATGAATTTATCCCGTAATAGAAGCGTACGTCGCTACGTGGAAAAGCAAAAGAAATGGAAAACTCAATCCGAGGCGGGCTATCTGAATGCGGATGTATCGGCTTCATTCGAATATTGGCAATAAAACAGCGTTGAGCTGAAAAATCGATGTCGACAGACGAGCACCGCGCCGAGGGACGCACATCACTATCTAGCTATCACTATCACTATATATATAGCTATGTCAAATATAACCGATGCATCTAGATTCATTTTCATGCATTCCATTTTTGAATCGTGTTTTTTTTTCAATTTTTGGCCTGTGCTGTTTAAGTAATAAAATGAAGGTTTTTAATTTTTTTTTGGCTATTTTTAGTGTTTTTTTTTTATTGAAAGTAACCATAGGAAAAGAGTTCCTTCACTTAGAATCCGTTTCAAACAACTAGGCTATCACTGCTCTGTAGATTCAGTAATGAAGACTAAATAAACAAAAAAGCAACTGTTGCGACATTTTTTAACGTACAAGTACACACTACTAAAGATCTAGATAGTAAGGGTTTTCACTTCACATAAATGGAACTACGTTTAATTCCAGACCTGAATAGATATCACTTCACGTGGTATGACTGCTGCGGAGTGTGAGTGCTTTCCATTGTTCTGTGGAGACCATCTTAGCCTCGACTCATTCATCCTACAAGTACTTGGTACGTTCGCGCAAAGGGTGGCTGTTGAAAGTTAATTTTAGAACTGGTATTAATTAAATAGTAGATTATGTTTGATATCGCAAAAACGAAATCGTGTGATAGAAATAGGTATATATGGTATGAGTATGTATATTAATATTGTAAAAAGATGCTTGTGTTTGTAGACAAAGACTTGTAGTTGTAGTTTGTTTGATCTTCGAAACTAATGATCCGATTTAAAAAGTTCGCTAGCCAGTGGAATGCAACTCTATTCACTGAGCCATGAATTATATTTTATTTTAAAAAACAGTATTAATTCCTATTAAAACTCCAGTAATGTGACCCAACGTGCTAATAATAGACTCATTAAACTATTGATCACATCATTATTTATAAAAAGTTTACTTAGTTTAATTCAAGTACTTCTTTCAAATCTTAATTGCACCGGAGCCGGGGCGGATCGTTGGTAGCTAATACTCGTAAAGTTAGGAAAACCTATCGGTGTCATAGACAAAGATTAAGATGTTAATCCTTAGATGACTTAGGCCAGGAAAAAGGAATGTTTAAAAAAAATTACATGGTCTATATTTTGGTTTCTTTGTTTCAGGTAATGAGTTCCGTACAAGAGGAAAAACCGTCGGAGGGGGCCAAAACCCACGTCCGGGAACTGCGGAACACCGAGCTGGTTTCGCGACTTCTCGCTGCGACGCCACCCTACCTGTACAGCGCACTTCCTTTGCAGCCTCACGCGTTTTTCTTCAGCGAAATGCTCCGGTCCTTCGTGAACGCTCGCCACGGCTGCCGGCCGCCCCACTACCATCGCCGCTTCAAGCGTCGATCGCACAAATACTTCGCTGAGAACGACAACGACTGGAGACGCGAATGGCCCAAACAGGAGGAGGAGAAGAAGGAGCCGGAGGTGCGTTCAGAAGTGCCTCTCGAACTGACCGTAGACAAGCAGTCGAGGGTTGGCGATCCGCCGCCCAGGCGGCTGTCGCCCAAGGCCGAACCGGTCAAGCCCAGCGGGAGCCCCGGCCCGCCCGGCAGACATTCCACTTACGTCGATGTCGGCACCGAAGAGCTGCCGAAACCTTCACCGTGCGTGCCTCGCAACTCCGCCGAGGCCGCCGTGCCGCCGAATCTAATTCTCCCACCACCGCCACCGATGTGGTACCCCCCACTCTACAATCCACAATTCGGTGTGGACCCGCTGAACTTCTTCATCGATCTCCGTGTATCCGGACATATTTACGACAGAAAGAGAGCCATGGCGGAGGGAATGGAAAATATCAGTCAAGAAGCACAGTCGAGTCAGGAGCCGGCGCTGGAAAAGCGTCTCGGACGCGAGTTCGGACAGAGACCTCGGCATTTGTCGGCATTTTCCGTGCCCGTTCGGGCGGGACAGAGCGCAACTGATACGCCCGATAAATATTTCGACCACAGTGGCGCCAATAGATCTTTTGGAAAGATGAACGGCACTTCATACATAATGAAGAATTTGAAGCAAGTGTACGATAATTTGCACGCTTCGCAAAACATTAAAAACGATCTGAATTTGAATAAAAATGAAGAAACCAAGGAAGAATCCTCAGATATAGATGATGACATCATTGACTAGGCTTTCAATATTAAAGTACATTTTAAAGATGCTTGTTATCAAATATTTCAGCTCCGTGTAATGTATGTATATCATCACGCCAGGTCCCTAACGGGGCAGGCAGAACGCAGCGAGTGCCAAATTTCTCTGTCCTTACAAACCTGCCGTGCTTCATCTACGAAAAATATAGAAATATATCAATAAGTAAACACACCTGAATAAACATGTGTAAATCAAAAATAATTTAAAAGACGGTGTAGGTTATCTTGGAAGTTCTATAATCATTAGACATACACACATACGAGATCCTACGCGTCAGTAAGGGGTGAGCTGATCGGTGGCAATGAAACTTGTATTATTCAATAACTCTTTTATTCATTAACATTAAATGAAATTGTTATTTTGCGCGACTTCCCCCATATAATTGTAGTAATGGGTTATATGATGTATAAAAAGTCGTTCAATGAACTAATCATAAAGAAATCTATCTAGTCATAAAAGTGTTTGGTTAAATTGTTAATTAATAACTATCCCAAGCCAACAATCGTAGGTGATATGAGTTAAGGAAATTTGAGATTCAGATGAGGCGATAAATGTAAAGAATTTTAGGTATTGTAATCATGTAAAAAACCTGAACATTTGATTCTAAGAATAATTCTAGTATATACGTAACTACATAGTATATCCGAAGTTTGTTTGTTCAAAAAATCTTTAAGCAGTTATCAATACTATTATCTATCTATGTACCTACTATAAATTTATTAAAAATGTATTTAAGCATTATTGTTCAAATAAATAAAAGAAAATGTATGGTTTTTGTTTTATTTCATCAATATCGACCAACCTTTATAAATACTAATAAATATGTATTTGTATGAAGCTTACTTGTCAGTATTTAAATTGGGAACAACTTTCATATATCAATTAGAACGCATAGATACTTTCAAAGGATTATTTATTAAGATTTTCTCTAAAAATAATAGAAAAAAACACGCATGTAAAAATAATTGTAATTTTTATTTAAATTTAAAATTTTGATACTTAATGTATTATTCTAATTTTTTTGTAAGTACTCGTAGGTGTTATGTAAGTTTTTGCTCCGGTCTTAGTTATGTTTATTCGGTAGGTCCCTATTCTATATTATTTAGCTATGGTATTTGTCAAAAATTTTGAATCTTATTGAGTTAAATTTAATAATTTCTTTATAACAGAATATTTGATATCAAAAACGATGCCTAATGAAAAATTATTACGTTATTGGGCTAGAAAGAGTATTTATATTGATTCACCTCGAATTTCTGTTGCAAATAAAATTTTGGCATACAAAGTGTTTTTGAGGCCCTTGTTAATATTTCAATGGTATAAGAGATGCACTGACCGTCTTGTGGAATTAGAAGTTGAAACTTTGAAAAAAATATTTGGTTCTAAAAATACAGGAGAATTGTACGAACTGTTCACGGATGTTGGTTTACTGAGTTTTATCAAGTTGGAACAAATCAGATGGAGAAGAGCTACTGGGCTACACACGAGCCATGTGCGAAGGCTTCTAGCCGCTTGCCGCCAACACGTGCGTACAAGAAATTACTTTGTGAGAGCTCTGGAACATCGAAATAATAGTACTCAAACCAAAACATGCTCACACAATATAGTACGAACTAAATCAGTACCGCAATGTAGCAGACATTTACGACGATAAGCACTTACGACATAAGGACTTAGGCATTTGTAAACAATTGATATTATAAATTCTCTGTACATGTATTTTTAATAAAAATTTTGGTTTCGATAACATTTTTTGTGTGTAAATCTGTAAAGTAACATGACAAGAGCCTCGTGATATTGGTGTTGATCGTGAACAACGTTATTCCTTGGAAGCTATATAGCTGCTCCGTACCATACGTATCACATTAAAATCTCGGTAAGCAGAGATATGAACTAGTAATAATAACAGCAACAACAAAATAAAGATTTTCTTTTACGTATTAATATAATGATTATAAATTAAATAACATTGTTAGGTTTATATTATTACATGTAATATTTTGTGCCTCTAATTTATTTCAAGATACGCTGAATAACCAACAAAAGCATTTAACTGGCATAATATAAAGTATGCCAAAGTTCTAGGCTAAAATTAAAACCATATATGATACATGAAAATGACAAGTTGTGACAAATATGTTGCCATTTAGCCAATGACGAAGGATAAAAATAGTTTGTTTTAAGATTCTTATAACATTTGATCAAAGCATGTAAACATTATGAGTATATTTTTAAATGAAAATATGTGTTACTCAACGTGATATATAGAAATTGAAACTGTAAACAATAATATCATAGTTATAATTATTATCTGTGTCTGACATTTTTTTAGTACTGGCAACAACAATATCATTCACCACGCGATTCGTGAGTTTGGATTTTCGTTCAATTTCTTTTCTGGAAGTTCTGCGTGATTTTGTTATCTGAGAAATTGATATTTTATTGAATCACGATGTATGGACAGCAACCCATTTTAGTTTTGAGTGAGTATATTTATTTTAATATTAAATACGCTATCATATAACGGGTTTTATATTAAATAAAATAATTTTACAGGCCAAAACTCAAAACGTGACTCCGGCCGGAAGGTTCAATTGGAGAATATCAACGCCGGCAAGGTAAATGTCGCCTATAGTACAAACAAAAAATGAAATTTACGCTTTCTATAATTATATTTAACAGTAAAATATGTGATGTTTTGTTTACTTCAGACGATAGCGGATGTAATTCGAACATGCCTCGGGCCCCAGGCGATGTTGAAAATGCTGATGGACCCTATGGGTGGGATAGTGATGACTAACGACGGCAATGCCATCCTCAGAGAGATCACTGTGCAGCACCCGGCCGCTAAATCAATGATTGAAATCGCCAGAACACAGGACGAAGAGGTTAGATTCGTCTAAATTTAATTACCATAATTATTCATAGTCATATCTTTTTGTACCAATAAGTATACATGCAAGCAAAGTTGTCTAACTTCAATTCTTGTACCTGGCCTGGTTATAAAAAAAACAAATATTGCCATTCATAATCATACTTCGATTACACATTAACTGTTGATTGTATATTTGTGTGGATTGGCAGATTGTAACTAAGTTGGACTCAACATCTAGTGGCATTACCAGTCGTATTGTTGTTCATGACCAAGATATAATCTGACTATAAAGTTAATTTCAGTTTAATTAAGTTAGTATTGCTTATGAGTACAAGCTGAAAATAAACTTGGACCTAAGTAAAAAACTTAACCTACCAATTGAATTTATTACACTAATCCGATCCATTGAAATATGACTATTTCATTGGTTCTTGTAATGTTGTGTCCACCAATTTTTTTAAAGAAATCAATGTTCCTCACTGGCGAATAATAATGTCTAACATCAACATAATGTGTTATAATGCTTAAGCTTTCCACTCATATTATATTGCTTGTGGTAACTGGTCAATAATTTTTTCTTTCATTTGATTAAAACTATTTTGTAATTGCAACATTTCAAACTGTGATATTGTGTTTTTATTGATTTTCTGTTATTTGTGGTATTAGGTTGGCGATGGAACAACATCAGTAATAGTGTTGGCGGGAGAGATGCTGCCTGTTCCAGTGCCATTCCCCGCGCAAGACATCCACCCCCCGGTGATCATCAGGGACTTTCGTCCGTCCCTCGAGGATGCTGTGAAACTGCTCCAAGTCTGT
>DWGJ01003373.1:0-13497 GCA_018246895.1 Aspitha aspitha aspitha | reverse complement strand
AGATAATAGGCATTCCTAATACTCAGCTTGTTTTGAGTTATACAAATATATCCATATAAATTTTTTATAACATACAAGAAACTATGACCGTTACCCAATAATAAACACTGTAGGTTAGTCACATATTGTGGCTAACTAAAATACCGGTTTCAAATAATAATGGCTGCAAACTATAAGGGCCAAAGCCTGCTGCTTCATGACTAAGTAGTACCCACAGATAACTAGTGACAACCATGACACTTAGCTATATACACCACAAATGTAGTATTTGCCGGTTGATTCTATTTCATTAATATCTGTCTTTAACATCCCGTTAACAGTGTAAAAAAAGTATTAGAATCCATGCAGTTACGAGTTACAATATATTCCAAATTCCGATATGGAAAGGAAATGTCATAATCTGAGTTACGATTTTTAAAAATATCATGCGAGTTTCATTTCTTGATTTTTTTATCCCTTACCTCGTGTACACTACAATAGGTACTTACAGTATAGTTACATTCTAATAATGATAAAATTCATGATAAGGATAACGTAGTTAGGTTATAATTTGAAGAATCGGTCGAGTTACATAACTAGAAATATTTTGAATAACTATTTCATTATCGAAATAATAGGAACAATAATGTAAAGAAATAGTATTAAATAAATATAGGGATAGTGAAGGATAGAAAACAGCCGACATTTCATCATAATAAGTATTTTGAATTTCGAAGTCCTACCTTGCGGGATGTCAAACTATTTTGTTGCTCACCGTTTACAAATTGTTTTCTTTACACTGATGATATAATAACGACAGGGAATGGTAACCACTGGACACTACTGTAAGATGATTAAATACGTCTTTACCTTATAATCTGTAAATCCGCTGCCGTAAAATTCTATCGCAATCCCACCAGAGAAGATACTGAATCTGAAGAAGAAATTGGCGACCTCTGTCTGCACTAATCAATACTAAATATTCGATATTGCGTTTGGTTTACAACTTTGCACTGCGTTCCGTATTATGACATATTACAAAATTATTTCAAGTAATAATGATAACGTAGAGTACTTGTTCTAATACGTTTCAATAACAGAAAAAGTCTAGTTAATAAACATTTTTATTATAAACGTGTAATATGGAGTACTAAACTGGCGGTATTTCTTGATGTAAATTAATGATAAAGTACATTTATTATAAGTTAATTAATACGTAATGTTTATTTTAAAAACTGTGCGGCGTAACAGATAAAATATGAATTGATATAAACATTCTGTAAAATATTTAAGTGTACAGACACTTGTAAAAATAAATGATCTGCCTTTGTCATATCAATAGCAATTTCATATAAATTAGAGACATTCATTATATCATGACTTCTTCAGTACTGTAATATTGTATACTTCACTTAGCAGGTTAGGCAAAGTTATTTTTTATTAAATTCCATCATACACTAGTAGGACTTAAATAAAAGGACTCATTATAAAGTTAAAATAAGGCAACCTCATATGTCTACTATTTTTATTATTTAATTGTTTCGTCGATGACTTCCGATAATATTTCATATAGTTCTTTTTCAGGTATCCCACTAAGGAGATCTTCGTTACTACCTTTGTTTCTAGTTAAGTCTAGAAAGGAATCAGTAGTAATGCTCACCGATTCACCATCTTCTTGGCTCTTGGCAGTATTTTCGACTTTGTCATTATGTTCGTCAGATAAATACAAAACAGTTATCACTGATTCATTTTTATTTTTAGCATCATGTGGGGAATCCATTGCACTAATTATGGGTTCTTTCAAACTATTAGCTTGCCTCTCTTTATCATTGGATTCTGCATCAACAAATTTATTCAAATCGATGTCGCTTACTACGTCCTCTATACTGTTATCAACTTCTTTGGTCACTGAAATAATATCATCACTTAGAAGCGTGTATTTGTTTGAGTTTTCAGATTGAGTAGTAGTTTCTTCATTTTCATTTCCATAACCTTCGTATTCCATAAACTTAGTAACAGTTTCATCAAAATCTATGTAAGGGGAAGTAATTGGTCTAGACTCGAACTTATTCAATTGTGGGTCATCCTCTTTTATTATTGTACTGTCCATGTTCTGTTTAACTTCATTGAATAGATCTTGATATTTAGCTGTTTCTTTGCCTTTGAACACGGTAGCCAGAAACTCTTCGATAACTTTATCGTCAAATAGCCTCGATTCATCTTCTGCTTCGGTTACGGGATCGAGTTCCAATGTTTCCGACACTGGAGGTGTTTTAAACGTGATAGATTGTGTTGTGTAATCTGCCATAATAAATTCAGAAATTGGACTGACGGTAGGTTTGAGTGTAGTTTTTTTCTTCGAATA
Organism: Aspitha aspitha aspitha; assembly: GCA_018246895.1. Taxonomy (NCBI): domain Eukaryota; kingdom Metazoa; phylum Arthropoda; class Insecta; order Lepidoptera; family Hesperiidae; genus Aspitha; species Aspitha aspitha. The sequence goes on along the minus strand of DWGJ01003373.1, from coordinate 11,153 downwards.
TGGTACATCCTGAAACAAGTACACGATTATTCAAAAACTCGCCAAAAGCAACTCTTTAAATGAACGGGAACCCTATTTCTAAGTATTGATGATAAAATAATTCTTTCACTTTGAAATTGAAAAAAAAACATTATTTATGTTGTATTACGTGATGGTCTGTGTTAGGAGTACCAAGGAAATTACATCATATTTATGTCATGGTCGCCAACTCGCCAAGGAGAGGAACTCTTCGCATGGGGGGAACCTGCGGTAACATGCAAACCATAAACTCTTCCTACCTCCTCCTGTCCCTCCTACTTTTTTATAAGATGTGGCAAAATCTTTAATCACCTGTGCCATGATACTGTCAATCCAGTCCGTGTAGTAGCCTAAACTGGTAAATACAGTAGGCGCATCAGGCATTCCACACACCGGAGATCCAAAACTCACGACTCCAACCAGCTTTCTTCCGAGAACAGCGGGACCGCCGACATCACGCTAGAAAAAGAAAGTAGCAACATCAAATATAACTTTCCGAAAGTAGTAATTTGAAAAATTTACAGCGGAAATTGCTTACATTACACGCTCCTCCCCCTTTCGAGAAGAATCCGGCGCAGAAATTCTTCTGTGTAACATATTTCCTATAAATTTTGCAATAATTAATAGTAAACCAGTATCAGGATGCCGCACCTAGTACAAAGGCTTGGGAACGTTTTAGGCTGCTGCCTGGGTACAAGGCTGTTGGATAAAACTGGCCTCATTTCTTGGAAATCCCAGTATCTCAGCTACAATACTCTAAAATTATCTTGGGTCTTTTACAAGATGGCAACGGTCAACGAAACAAAGGTCAATCATGACAATAATCTCCAAACTAAACCGAAAATTTGCCACATCTACAACTTACTTAGAATAATATTCTTGACATTCCTTTAGCGGGTAGACGTGTAAATCGGCAAATGATAATATGTTCTCCCACGGATTTTGTATTATGTTGCTTTTCTGAAAAGAAAGCATGTTTGTGTTGACTAAAAGATCAAAATGTACCAAACCACAGATTTACGAGTACCGTGTCTATAGTCTGTAACTGTTTATAGCTTTCCATCTTCACCTACATGCTCCTACCTTTTCAACTCTCGATAATAAAATATACTCACTCCCTTCGCTCCCCAACCTACAATCGTTATCGCAGGAGTGTAATCCGAAATACTGTTACTGTGTGTATCTATAATAATTTTTCGAACTCTTCGTCTGTCCCTCCAAGTGAAACTGATTCTTCTTATAAGGCGCAGGATACAAATATTGTTTCTCAAGGTTCTTGGGTTATATGCAGGGTGGAAGTAGACTTCCAAGACGGGAATAACTTCACCACCTCCGCTGTAGAAGCTGCTGCCGACTCGAACGGACAGGAAGGCCGGATTCTCACGATAGAAACGATTGTTCCAAGCTCTTGCAACAGTATAATATCAATTATTAATTTCCATTTTCCTTAATCATATCTTGACTTGTGGTTATACGAAAGTAATAGTTATACGAAAGTTAAATAAAAAAGATTTCATAGTCTCTGTGGACAAAGCAACTTACAATTGTAAACATGAAGACGCTGTTATGATGAGATCAGACTTGATGATGGAGCCTCCACATTGGAAGTTATTGAACATTTGGATGCTGGCCATAAAAGGATAATACTTTATCTTTGTCCGATCGCCTTTGTAAATGCGACGACTACTTGGTACTGCAACACAAAAGATATTTACAATAGATAAAAGAAAAACCATTGCAATATTCCACCCGTCTGTACTCACTCCAAAATTCGTTTTCACCAGATTCAATTTTATTATCCAAAGGTTCATCCTGATCCTCCTCCGTCGTCCTTCGGCCCTCCGAAGTAGTATTTGTATAAGCTCCTTTAATAAGATTCAGTACATTCTTATCTATGTTCACGTATGAATTTATTTTATGTAATTCTTTTGCGTCTTTGAGTCTCCGTAGAAATATTTCGATAATATCAACCACGCGATCATCGCGTTTTTCGACTTCTATTTCGTTGTAGATTTTATTTTTTCCGACTTCCTGATTATCATCGTCCAACAATTCAGTTATCACAGTCATAAAATCAATAATTTCAGAATTTTTTATTTGATTTGTTCTAGAAATCTCAGCTATTTTGTTTAGACAGTCATGGTCTTGTAAAGCTAAGGAGGCGAAGTATTTGTTGACCAATAGATACTGATTTAACCTGGGATTATGTCTTTTCAGTTTGAGAGCCGCAAACAAGTTATTTGTTACGTTCCGTAAAACTACCTCAGTCACCATGATGTAGCTGTTGACTGATTCTTTAAAAGTATTGGTACACTTAATCATTGGTAAAAAACTTACAATAAATACTATGTTCTTGATAACACGCATGTGGAAGAAATGCATCAGACGCAGTTTATTTTAAATTAAAACGTAACGAGAAAAACGATTTTATTGGTATTTTGAACAAAAATATGTGGAGAAAATAAAACTTTTTACTTCGTTATCGACGTTGTGTGAACAAAATTGAATTTTTATGTTATTGATATTTATGAATACGGTAATGAAATATTTGTTCTGTAATGCAAAGCTATATTGTATTTGTATATTTATAACCTTGGACTAAAAACTCTTTTAAATTGTCGTAGCTTACAAGTTTCGTCTCTTTAGTACCATGTTTCCAATAGAGCCAGGTTTTTTTATTATCTGTATCCACATACATAATAAAACTTTACAAGAGATCAATTCTGTACATTGAACCGAAAGTAATAAATACCTCTACTGGTCTTCATACAAGTGACACGAGCCAAAGAAAATCATTTTGTTCTCTCTGTCTGCTGTCCGGCTTTAACGCAAAAACTACTGGACGGATTTTGATGAAACTTTTTTTGTTATAGGACAACTCGGCAACATATAGGCTATAATTTATTTTGTAGATCGGAACATTAGATTGTAATTTTTGTGCGGTACCTACGAAATTTGCCGGGGCAGCTATAAAAATATTATAATGCAAATAGTTTCAATATCCATAACAAAATCGCGCATGGCCGCTAAGAAAGGACGCCCTCAATCAAATGAAAGTTGAAATAAAAACGTCAATCACACGCGAATATTGAGATATGGCGTTGCTTGCAAAGAAATCGTATGGAGTCATTATCCAGAATTATAACGTGAGGACCGTCTACGGTAGATGCAGGGTTGGGAACCGCGATTACGTCGGCTTTGGGATCAACGGCGGCGCCAACTACAAGGATGACGTACTCTTCCCCTTCCCCGCCGTTCGATTCAAGGAAAACACCAGAGACATCTGTGTGAGTAGTCCTACTGGGTACTTATTCAATCCTTTTTATCGGTCCACTGTTCTCCTCTTATAATGAGTGGGATTTAGGCAATAGTCCACTACGCTCGCCGAATGCGGATCGGTAGACTTCACACACCTCAGAAGATATTTAATACTTTATAACATCTCCAAGGTGTGCAGGTTTCCTCACGATGTTTCCCTTCACCGTTATAGCGAGTGATATTGAAATTTTAGTCATAAAACGCACATAACAATGTATTGGGGCGTGCCAGGATTTAACCCAAACCTCCCGAATGAGAAGCTGAATTCCAAACCACTAGGTCATCTTTTCTCTTGGTATCTAGGTACTCGTACTTAGGCCATAACAAAACAAATCAACATCAATTTCTTTCTATCGTACCTTTGGGATTTGTTTAGAAGTGAAGTCAATGTGAACCGCAATTAATGGCGTAGTCGTTCAACTATTTCAGGCTCTTCGTGAGAAGGAGAAGGGCGACTGGCGCCAGCTCTGCTGCGAAGAGAAGAAGGCGCTCTACCGCGCCTCGTTTTGCCAGACGTTCGCGGAGTTCCAGGCGCCCACCGGCCAGTGAAAGTTCATATTGGGCTGGTGGTTTATCTTGTTCTCCTTCGGCTTCTGGTGTATGATGTTCAACCACTACTACGGTGAGACGTGTGTTGTTGTGTGTTCATCACCTTACAGACTCGGTGAAAGGTGATTTGATACCACCCTCGTATTTTAAGTTGGCACGTAATTCTGTTGGTGGTGCAAATGTAGTCTATTTCACTAGCTTTTTATTAACTTGCAATGTATGTATGTTTTCCGGGTAAGGGGGGGGGGATTCTGGATGACAATGCACGCTTAGCTATGTGACGTCATTCTAATTTCAATATGGCGGATCATACAAGATGGCGGTCTAGTTATTTTTTCTGCACACCCACAATATGGGTATCAACTGATAGGGCTTACTTTGGAAAACACGAAAAGTAATACACCGTCACATTAAATAATAGGTTGTTTTTCAAAAGTATATTATAATATTAATTTATTCTATCTAGAAGAGGTTTTGTTTAATTTGACTAATCGTCGCACTGTTGTTGACCAGTGGCCGAGCCACTGCCTCCCTCCCTGTCGAAGGCCAGCCAGAAGGCCCAGCTCCGCAGGATGCTCGACCTCCGCGTCAACCCGATAGATGGCATTTCATCTCGGTGGGACTATGACAACGACAGATGGAAGGTATGACGACTACTACACGGTTAAGAATGAATGAGTGATAGTAGAATTGAGAAACAGGTGTAAGAGGAGAATGCGAATGGTGGACCGGCAAGAACATCCCAAAAGGTCAGCTCAAGAGGACCGTTCATGAGAATAAATGACGATTAATTAGTATTAAACGAATAGAAAGATGTGTCAGAATTTTATCCGGTAAGATCCAGCCTCTGTCCACCCCTTATGAGAAATAACCGTGGCACTTATTTCGTCTCTGGTACAATACAATTTAAAACTGTTCTTTTGTCAGCTAAATCTATACATTATGCATAAGTAACAGTTTAAAAATTTGAATGAATAACTATCATATCTTTTTTCCACAGTGAGAGCACGGGCGAGCAGCAAGCAAGCATGTACTACTAGATATACTATATTGTTACTGTTTCATTTATGATATAATAAATGTTCTTTTGTATAAATAGCATTTTTATTGTCAACATACACAAGTACTGTACGGGTTCTAAACGTGTTTCTGTAATTAAAAACAACCCGTAATACCAAATTAGGTGTGTAGGTATTCTACCATTGAGTGAATATCCTCCAGTCTAGTCAGAGGTTAGTTCCAGGTGTCTGACTGACGCCTGCTTGTTTGTTACTCCCTTCACTGATATAAAAAAAAATCGAATAAAAATACTTCAGAACCAGATGCTGTTTAAAATAATTCGAATCAAATCCCCTGTTTCCCTCCACGTTTCTAACGAGTTCGTGTACAGGATGTGTGTGCAGTCGCGCGAGGAGGCCCGCCAGCCGACTGTATATATAGAGGTGAAAACGATAATTACTTGCAAAACGTACTACAACTGACCCCTCAGTGTATTCAGGATAACACAGCAAATTACGAAATGAAGTGCGCGGTAAGGTTTTACAATCATCCTGTCCCATTTATAGTTAGAAATCAAGGATTTAGCATCGTGCGCGTCTTTACTGGGAATTGTATGAACCTAATGCAGTATGGCTTTATATTATCTTTGGTTCCAGGTGGCAATTGTCCTCGCGATCATCGGAATGACCTTAGCCAACCCCATCCCGCCGCTCGGACTGACTAGCCTAGGTAACTGTTCAATCTGCTCAAATAAATAATCAATCCAATATTGCTATTATAGATAGATTTTTCATATTCGGCCATTACAAGCTTCTAAAGCCAATACGTATTAGAGAAAATGACATCTAGAGAGACTGGACGCTTGACCAATAATCCTGAGATGTGAAAAACCTGAAGTACATTTTGAACGAAGTCTGGTCACAATCAAACGAAGAGGTGGTCAAATGCCTTTAAAATAACTAACGGTGCAAAAACAAAAAAACTACTGTGTTTTTCGAAATATAATTGCGAAAAAACAATAGATATTTTGTATGAATTTTGTTTGACTTCTTTTCGCGAAATAATATCCCGTCTGACGTTGAATGCCTAAATGACGAGTTGATATTTCATCGGCCACGGAAACGAATACTCTTACGACCGGTTCATTGACACTAAACTCCCTTTGCAGTGCAAGGAAAGTTCCCGAAGAGACCGTCCCGGTCCGCGAGGCACCCCAGCGCGCGTAGCCACCGGCTCTGACCACCACACGCCCGTTAGACCTAACCGCGCTTGTTGTGGACTGTACGCTCTTTACTTCTTCCACAGCCGGACCGCCCCTTCTCGCGGCTGCCATCATCCATATCATCCGTGTCATCATCCATGGTGTCCTACCTCACATAGTCGTACCCTCGATCCCTATAATAAAAACCTCTGCAGTTCTCGCCACCTCGTGGGGGCTCAAATGCAACACTGGCAGTGACCGGACTCCTTCGACTTTTCTCGATGTAGACGCAATTAAATGCTACTGTGTACCTACTTTTCCTGTTCGTAATAAAACATTTACGACTGCCATCTTGGTTTTATTTATAATTTCATAACATCCTTATCGATCCAAATACAGTCAACAACGAAATACATTTTAAAATCATCTTCGTTGTAGCAAAGATTATAGTTTTTTGAGTAAAATATCTACAATTAATGACGCTATAATTGTTAAGCTTACAGACGAAATACAGATGATGCACTTGAAGAGGTTCGCTTTAGTAATGACAACGGTAGTTGCCACCATCAATGGCCACGTTGATCGGGATGATTCTGATGAATTTAGCTCTTCGGATGACAGTAAGTAATTTAAGTAATGCGTAAAAGGTCATAAAAAACAACACTCAATATATTTCGGGATATGAAATAAGACAAAAACTTAATCTCTGTTTCAATAGTGGAGAGAGAATTGAGACGTAATGCAGTTGGGAACAGGCAGTACGAGGGGCTCCCAATTGACCTTCCGTCACGCAGAATAGCGGACACTACGAACACGAGTGCGAAGAAGGAAACTATCCGCCAGACATGTTTGTACAAGTTACATAAATCATAATCAAAACCAGCAATTTTGAAGCATTATCGTCACTTTTTCGCGGGTGGGGAACATAAAAAGAATTCACGTTGAAAGGCAATGGAATCTCAAGATATGTAAAAGAATGTTGCTAATAACTAGACTTATTCACTTGTAGAAGGAAACTTGGGGTGTCATGATAGTACTTTGTATTGTATTATAATAGAAAGCACACAGACGAACCACAACGCGAGACGTCACATATTACGAGTACATTGGGGATATTAGACCACTTACAAATCTACTCCGTTCTTGGGATGTTCCACGCTTATTTCCATAAAGACATGCGGAGACTACGAAATTCCTATTTATCCATTATTTTTCAAAGGCCTCACCTCCTTCACGACAAATTCCAAGACCTAAACATAGGAAAAACGTACAAACGAAACTGATTAACAAAATGATCTCTAATCTGTAGCCGCTGCGACGGTAAATCCGCCGAATGACCGACGGTACCGGCGCATTTATAATGCGGACGAGGTGGCGACCATCCACGACCATCCGTACCTGGCGGCGCTGCTCGTGAACGACCGGCTGTGGTGCGGCGCCGTCATCCTGGACAGCGAGACGGTGCTCACTGCCGCGCACTGTCTCCAGCTGTATGTACTTCTTCATTAAAATTATCTTTTCAACGCCCAATCTGTTTAGAGAATACTAAAACAACTACTTCTGCCGTGAACCAGTTGTTTTACAACACTCTGTGTTTCGGTTTGAAGGGTGTGGAATGTGGATGCGGCGACCATCTCAGTCCTTAAGATTGGCAACGCATCTGTGACCGACTTCTGATAGGATCAGTCCTGCTGGGAGTCAGTTGCAGATGTTAATTGGCGGCAACGACCACTTGTGATTGCCTGCTCGTTTGCTACTCTCTATAAATAAAAAAAGCTTCTCGTAAGCCTTACAAAGAATACTTAAAATTTGTGAAGTTTATAGCACGTCTCAGAAAGTTTCACAAGAGTATTCCAAATACTGAAACACCGCTAAAATAATTGGCGTTGTATACATTTTTTTGTAACTATTCTAGGCTTTTACTGAGATTTTAAGTGCCTAAAAAATAGTTATTCAATCATATCTTGAAAAATTTTAAAATATGCGTAGGTACATACCAAGGAATAAAACGTAGGGAATTCTTTCTTTTACAGCAGTAACGATCTGAAGAGACGAATAAAATCTTTCTCTTTTAATGTCATTACCTGAAGGATGTTTTGAATGATAAATTTCCATCCACAGCCAATACAACAATCGCTTCTTCCGCGAATACTTGAAAATGCTCAGCATCAGGGTTGGGTCGACCAACGCGACATCTGGCGGCCAGGTGTACAGGGTGATGGAGATCTTCTTCCACCCGAACTACAAGCCCAGCACTTTGGAGTTCAACTTTGCGCTCTTGAAACTCCACGCGAACATCAGCTTCGATCAGCCGAACGCGAGGGTCGCCAGAATTCGCTATTCGACCGACAAACTTATACCAACAGCTAGTGAAATCACGTTTCTTGGGTGGGGATCGGTATTGGTAAGTGTGTATTTAGAACCAGTCAACAGCCAGTCAAATTTCGCCAAAATATTTATGAATCCTGATAACATCCAATTTGACCTAACACCTAAATGTGAACAGTCGTAAAATAATTAATATAAAAAATATAAAAAAAACATCAAAAAATATTTAAGATTTTTAACTTTTAGGGCATAGCAGGTCTTGGTGGTCAAGTATTGCTACAAAAGGTGCAGTTGCCAGTGTACGATTTGGCCGACTGTCAGGATATCTACGGCCGGTAATTCTTTTCTAATTAGATATTTTAACTAATTAGATATATTAATATTTCATTTTGTTCACCTAATAGAGATAACAACAAACAAATATCTACGTTCATCTTTAGAGATTGGCAGTAATGGATATAGAAATATCAAATGAAAATCACAAATCGAGATTTTTTAAATATTTTTCCTACAGACTATACATATATACAACATCTATATTTCCAGGGACCTAGTGACTCGTAACAATTTTTGCGCGGGATTCATAACAGAATTGAAGAACGTTTGTAATGTAAGTATGAATATAAGTTCTGAGCATTCGGTACCTGTCATATTCTCTTCCAATCCCTTACGATTGGGCGAGACAAGTTTTTTACTTGTATAAAAATTAAGATTTCCATAATATTGATTATAAATGTAAGTAAAAAAGTATTGCCTCTGGATACAAGTACCTACTTTGCAAACAGTGAAAATCCAGTTTCGAACTTTGCACTAAACGTCAACCAGTCAACGATATTAAGAGGTTCTTTCATTTTTAAATCATTGTTCACAATAAAATATTCATTCATCAAATTAAAATAAACTGCCTTTTATACAACAATAAGTAATATTTAGTCTATGGCCTGTATTGTCGGTTAAGCGATTTAAAATATGACAGCACGACGCAGGCGGTCCAGCTATCCTGGACGGGTTGTTGGTCGGTATCCTGTCGTTCTCAGCAAAGCGCTGCGACATACCAGACCAGCCCGCCGTGTTCTCCACCGTTGGGACCATAGTCCCCTGGCTCGAGAGTCTCGGAGAGAAGACAGTTAAGATGACGTAAGAACCCAAAGCTTTATCAAAACAACACAGTACCTTGAGGAGGTACTTAGTAGGGATCAGACAGTTTATATTTCACGAAAAAAATGTGATTGTGTGAAATTTGGCTCGATGCCTACGCCTATTTCTCGTAATTATTGGATGTCCCCTAACAGTTGATATTTATTATAGAATGGAATATATCCGTCCTGCTTTACTGTTACTGTATCCGAAACCGCAATGCGACAGCCTTCAAGTACAACTCTAATGTTACTATTTCTTATGACTAGCATTTTGCTCAGTACTTTCAATTTCAGCTCAGACATACTGGTACATACCTTGTAGCACAACTTTATTATATTGTCAGTGACTTATCAGCTGCGACGAATCACATAATTACGCACTTTACTTATAATATCGCACTTCCTACTTTCAATGTTATGCTACCATATTTCATACTCGTTATCTCCAATGTGATTTAATTGTATACTTAATAAATATATTGTCTTAAAGAAATCACATGTCAAATTTAAATCCACCCACAGATAAATTAAACTTGTGACGTAACAACTGTTTGTTTTCAGTAAAACAGAGATCAAGTCGTCCAACTGGGCCAACGTGAAATGAAACACGGATGGATTACATCAACAATATATTTCCTCTAATACTGTACACAGTGGTTTCATTCAACACCAACACTACATTGCAACAAGGAAATAAAAACATAAGAAATCCTTCTTTTAAACTTCATATATTTCTATTCAACACAACAATATTGAATTAACATACAATTTAAAGTTATGTGCTTTTTAGCGGATCTTCCGTTTATGCATTTAAATGGAATGATATCGAGCTGATTGAAAGTTTTGAATACTTATATATTTTTGTCAGTGATTAATTTAATTCAATAATTTAATAACGGCAATCCAAGCTATTTTTAAATATATACAGCGAAAGAGATGGCATCCGTGACGCCGCGGTCCAACGGCATCTGTCAGAGTGACAGGCCCGTTCCTTCACACGCACATCTAGTTTAACAAGAATAACAATAAGAACTATAAAGTTGGCGCATTGCTTAATATGCGAAAATTTGAGGGCGTAAAATATTTTACGCTTAATTGAAGCGATAGTTGATATGGAGCTCGGGCTTTATGTCGTACACCAAGTTGAGAATATCTTTGATCACCTGCGAAATTAAAAAACTTGTATTATTCATAACAGAAAACCTATAACTGAAGATCAAAATCAAAAAGGAGAAGTACGAAAACACAGTTTGACGGCCGAGGCAACGTTGCAACAATGCTTGGGAGAATATTTTGCCAATTCAATCATAATCAGTTGTAAATGAAAATATGTAAATATTTGTAAAAGTCAAATTTTGTTTCATGCATACAATAGACCAGCTGTGCCCGCAGCTTCGCTCGCATGGAAATCAATAGTTTCCCGTTTTTGCAACATTTATCATTGCTGCTCCAATCCTATTAGTCATAGTGTGATGTTATATAGCCTTCCTGAATAAGTGGACTATTCAACACAAGAAAAATTTTTCTATTGGCACCAGTAGTTCCTGAGATTAGTGTGTTCGACCAAACTCTTCAGCTTTATAATATTAGTATAGAAGTAT
>DWGJ01003372.1:0-13502 GCA_018246895.1 Aspitha aspitha aspitha | reverse complement strand
GCAAAGATATCACACGTATTAAGTACTACTCTAATACGATAGTCATTGTTAATAACACACATTATAAAAGACGACGATAATTGTAGTTCCATTCTATGGAATATGGAATATGACGTAACTGTAACTGTAAAGAAAAGAACATAGTACATTGTTTTTATACCTTTTTAGTTTTCAGCCATAATTGAAGAAACACTGCAATCAAATAGTGTTCGTTCAACAGCTATAATTTCTGCAGTTACCAAATCATTAAGAATTCCATATCTTGATGTGCATAGATCCATTTAATTATTTTCTGCGATAATCGTCAAAAGTCTAAATAAATCAACAATTAGGTACATACTTACCTATGTTAATTACTTATGTGCCTAGCTACATTGAGGTTATATATAGTTGGTATTCGATATACTTAAATACAAAAATATTTTTTATTTTCGGTTTACATTTTGTTTGTAAAATATTGTAATATAAGATTTAGTATTACTCTCTTAAAAATGAATAGATTATTATGAATTAAAATAATCTGTTCATTATTTTCAACTTTTTAATTTTAGTTTGTAATTGACTGTATCCTTATATTAAACATGATAGAAATCTTGATCTAACGAATTCATTTATTAATATGAAATAGTTTAAGGAAATATCGTATTAATATTGTTTCCTTTCCATTAATTCTACAATCCTTGTTATTAATATAAACTCCATTCAATATATAACTGCATCTACATACATATATGTATAGGTACGTAGAAAACATTAGTACGATGAGTCACGCGTGCAAAAAAACATGGTTGTTATTAAGTTTGCATCCACGTGAAAACCCCAGTGAAATCCTCTGCGCTACGCTTTGTACTTTTTGTTTGCTAGCCCAAGGTATACGTATAATAATATGGTGAATCGAAAACGCGGCGATCTCGTGACTTTATAAAACCCAGTGATGCTATTGGCTCGTTGAGTTGACGTCATGCGAGACAGCCAACCACGAACCAGACGAGATATTTTTAGAACGCAATCGTGAATGGTGGGGAATGAGGAAAACTGTACGACGGCCGCCGAGGCGCGAATGTTGCACAATATTTTCTCGGCTCTTCTAGAGAGCGCGCGCGCTTCATATTTCATTGCTCAAAACGCGTGGCAATTGTTATAATTTTCTATAATATATGTAAAAAAGTAAGGCGTCAAACTCGAGTTTTCAAAAGTTATTTCTTTTTCATTTATTTTAAAGAGTGACTTCACATTTCTACTAGCAAACGAAAAACGAGTTTTGTTTTAAGGTGAGCAATATATTTTATTTTATCAAAAATATTTACAATAATTTACATTCTGATTTATTTATTGTTTTCTTCTTCTTTATTCCGGGAAAATTCTTAAATCAAATCGTAAATTCTTGTTTAACAAGTTTCGAAGTTGCAGACAGGATTCAACCTGTCCGTACACGTTAACTTTTTTACGCGCTTGCGTGTTCACGTTTTCTCGAACTATCTGCAAAGTACGATTCAGGCCAAAGTGTGCCTTCTTTTTTATTACCGGATTCTATGTCTTACAAGAACTGGGCTTAAACTAACTTTACATAGACTACACAGATAACATTAAAAGCTATTCTGTTACATTATTTTAATGTCAAGGTCAATTTTTTTTCATAGAAAAGGGTTGTGAATTCCATGGTTGCATTTATTATAAATTATAATATTATAATAATCGTAGTCGGCCTTGTTACAGTAACATGCGATGGACGCATAGGACTTAATTGCGATTGCGGTAGGCACGTTATGGAATTAATACTTTGAGATTGGGTAATTTTTCTACGTTCTACACTGAAAATATTAGGCGAATTTCCAAGTATTTCATGCAGTAAACTTTGAATTTAATGCGATTTAAGTTTTTAGTGGCATTTAAAGCGGCTTCAAAGAATCGATAATAGCGTAGGCGGTTATGGGACGTAAGTCCTCGAGGTCGCCTATCGAGTTGCCCGCAATAAGCTGATAACCGCGTTAATTCGATTATATTATTTGTCATATGTGCTCCTACTTGTTAAGTACAAAGAGAACTTCTCACGAGCATAATATAGTCTATTTTTCTTCAAACATCTTGAAATCCAATTAGATGCTTTTATCATAAGTATTTTACGAACTAATAAGTTAACCATTTATATACCGGTATGTAGAGTCATTAATGATGCTTAAGGCTATTTATTGCGCAATAGTAAACGATGGAATAATATCTCGATAAGAGTTGTTAAGTAAATCATTTAATAAGGAGTGTCTTGTCAATTGATTAGTTTTCTGTAGATTTTTCTGTCAGCTAGATTTGTCTATGCCTTGTTGTGATGTAGTATTCATCTAAATGTATATATATTACGTCTATTAAGTACACTTTGAATTTAAATTCACGAACATTTTCTGACCAATTTAGAGAATGTATTCAAATGAAACCATACATAAAAGATGAATCCGGAAATTGTTTCAATAATAACTGGCTTGCCGTGACATATATAAGATACCTGTTAAGTTCTAAAAGCATTTGCATATTTTAAATGAACCGGACTTTAGATAAATTATATGATAAAAAACACCAGCTTGAATGGAAAAAATCGTGGAATTGCGTTTTGATTAGCATAAATGAAAAAAATTTCGTCTGATGCAAATGAATTACAGTATTTAAAACAGCGCTAATGTGGAAATAATATGCTGAGGATCGTATTTAAAATAAACAAATGAGATGTTTATCGATTATGATTGAAATCTTACATAATAAGAACATAAAATACGTACTTATTAAGTGGTCGTGTTCAAGAACGTGTCGTTCATTATCATTAAACTTTGTTTTTTTCTCATTGACGCTTCAATGGTTTTTTTGTTTGTTTTAGGTGTACTGTTTGGAAAATTTCTGTTTTTGGAGCCTAAAGGGTTAAGATTTCATTAGGAGCTCAAGAAGAGTTCAAAAAAGTGAGTATCACCGCTCCGGCGGTACGTTCCTCCCTAATGCTCTTTCTGTTACAGAAACGGAACATTGAAGAGCTCCAGACTATTCAAAGGCATCAACAATATAATGATCTCTCCCTCACTTTTCTTGTCTGTCTTGTCTGTTATGTCGTGAATTAAAAATAAATTCTTTAAAATCGAACGCTTAGGAAATTTGCAAACATAAATACGTAGTGATCCTTATCGTAAGGAACTTCAGAAGTATTTTATCCAATTGATATTTAATGAATCTTTGAAAGACATTGAAGATGTATGAATGTGTACGTGTGGAAACATGATCGATCATTTTCTTACACTATCCTTTCATTTTTCACGTTATATCATAGATATTATTTTCAAACTTGCAATGCAATTTAAGTAGTATGAAAGATACCTCTTACAATTAGTGTAAATACATGCTCATTGATACAATGGATAAAGGCATACACAAATTCGTATCAATTATCAAAAGCTAGTTTGTTACTCGTACAGTATTAGACTACATACAAGCAACCATTATTGTAGACTGTGTGAGCATAATTATATCGATTACATGACTAATTTTTTCGCTCCCGCAATAGCAGGACAGGTGATACTATCGTAAAGACGGTTCAGTAGTCACTCGTAAACTGCTAAAGTTTTTAATTTTACACAGTCAATGTATCATCGATTCAGAATATTTCTCATTCGTTAAAGTACATTCAAATAGGCCACAATCACTTTTAAAACGTCATGTAAACAATCTCCTTATCTAAACAATTCTCGCAGGAATTGTACATTTATAAGCCTCTTCAAAGTTAGTCTTAGTCTTGTCTAGAAATGAATATCAAACAGCAATATATTTCGTCGACGAGCAAATGTGTATAAATGTTGCCAGTACCATTTTTTTGTCCTTCATATCATTTCATATAATAAAACGTCGATCTACATACCATCTAACACCGCCGCATCCGATAGTTACCCACTTCGCTTCATATGAATATGCACCTTATGTTACGTCCTATCATTTTTGTTTGTAGTTCTATTCAAAATGGTTGCTCAAAAGATCACCTGTCCGAGTCGGAGCGACGATATCGGAACTCAGTTCAACTCAAACACCAAAAGATATGGTTTTTTCACAAACGAGTCACAAGACTCAAAGTATTTTGAAAGTCTTAGAACTAGATCATTTAAAGCACGAAAAGAGTCAACAGGTGGACGTTTCGACCGGAGTTGTAGATTCAAGTGCAGTATCGACGCCGCTAACATCCGCGGCCACAACGAGCTTTTCAGAGGTAAGGGGCAGCCGGCTGAGCCGTGAGTAAAATAATAAGCTTCTTGTATAATATTTTTTAAATTAAGATTAATATTAATTTTAGCCCCTAATTATGCGGTCACATGCTCACATTAAAATCACTACTTTCAGAATTCTTTGAAATTGGAGCCTGTATTCCAGAGCGAAATGTTTCACAATTCGGATTGCGAAATATTCCAAGAACTGGTAGAATATTGCCCGGCACCCGCAGAGGAGGAAGTAGTACTGTCCATTGGTAAGAATTATATCGTTATTGGTCTATTTGTATATTTTCTGCTGTATTTATTTTATTAACGATATATTCCTTTTCACAGATTCACACAAATACACTGAAACGAGGAGACACAACACAAATACACAACAAACGCAGATCTCAGCGCAGGGTTGGGATACTCTTGACGCTAACTCGCCTTACACCCAGATAGGAATGTACAATCCTACAGCAAGTTACCCCGTCTCACCTAGCGGAGATGATTTAGTTAATTTCAATACGGGGTTCTTGGACCCATTAGACATAATTAACGACGATAAAATACCGTTCCAAGAACAGTTCTTAGATATAAGTAATTTACCAGTAGTTTTTGGTGACTTAGCGTCAGAGAACACTGTCGACATGAATCCGTGGCAACTCTCGGAGTCTAGCTGGCAACTACATGACACAGACTACACTGCAAATAATACTAATGTACACAACACTGTACCCTTCATTCACCAAGAAGACACGGAAGACATAAAATTGGTATCGGTCAAACCGAGAGAGGTAGAGAGTAATGATATGGTGATATCAGAGTATATCATTAATGACGATCAGGGACTAAGGGGGGCTGAATATAACATCGAGCGACGCGTGGGTGGGTTGTCTGTAAACGTAGCTATGCGCGACCAAGCCTGGCCCGTCGACACTATTAGCACACCGGAAGTTCTCAGCTACGTCGAACAGTTGGAAAAAGAAAAATGTACCCTTTCTAGCTCAGTAAGTATATTTATAAGTATGTTGTTTGAGGATAATAATCTGATGAGATCGTAATCAATTTATTTGCGATGAACGTTCATGATCTTACGAACGCTAACAATCCAACAAACACCAAGGGAAAATAGTTTGAAAGTAAATAATGTATTTTTTTTTTCAGAATTCATATGAGGCGTTAGAACCTGTCACGTCAACGGACTCTTGCATGAAGAACGAAAATTCTCCAGCTGTCGAATATGAACCCATCACACCCAAAAGTGAACTTCGCTTGGATTCTGACAATGAAGATGTCAAATCACCCAGCAGCAGGAGGAGACGTCACGACAGCGAAGATTCAGATGAAACGTATACACCGTATACGGAGCATACTCCTCGAAAGTATAAAAGGAGAAAGCCAAACATACCAATCAAAGATATGATTCGCGCATTGGAAGGGTTACAGCAGCTGACGAAGGCGCGCCGGGGCCGCCCTCCCAAGAGACGGGAGAGCACGGTCTCCTCCGTGTGTAGTATGGACGATAATTCCTCCACGGCCTCTACGCATGGGATGAAGTACAGGGAATTGAGAAACAAGAACAACGAAGCGTCAAAGAAGTCCAGAATGAACAGAAAACTCAAGGAATTGCAAGTGGAACAGTTAGCAGTAGAGTTAGAAGAACGCAATAAAAAATTAAGAGTCAAAGCAGATTTGTTGGAGGAAATGACACGGAAGCTGCGTGAAGCCTTTATGGCAGCAGTCTCGCAGAAGAAAGCGACCTAACTTTACAATTCCTTAAGTGTTCCGTTTCGTTTTTTAAATACTGGTCTGTATTCATAGTTGCGACTATTTTGTACTATATAAAAAGTGTTTTAATGAAGTTTTCAGTCCACTATGAATACGGACGATGTGATTGCGAATACCATGACGTAGACTTTGCTTTGTTTGTTACCCGGACTTGACGTTAACTTTGGATTTGACGAATATGTAATAATAAGATTTTTCTTCATTGTAATAAGTAGGACTTCGAACACTTCGTATATATTCTAATGTGTTTGAAATTATTGAGTTAATATTAATTTTTGTAACCTTTGATGTTGCTTAAAAGCTGGCAATGTATTTAATAAAAAGAAAAAAAATAAATTTATTTGTCTAAGATAATTCGTCAGTTTTCGGAAATATTGCATGGTAATTATGCTAGAGATTTAACATTCTTAAGGTATATCAAATAAAAACTTTTTTTTGTTCTATTTGCGTTTTTATTTCAAACATTTCGCTAATCTTATTATTCTTACGTTTCTGATTATTTATTTATGTATTTTAGGTATATACAAAACTGTTAGGTATTTTAGGTACCTATGTATATTTATACAAAAGAACTCTGTACCTCTACTGGAGGTTCTTATAAAGACTAGAGGTATTCTAGTTCTAGGAGGAGATAGTTCTTATTAAGACTAGACTAGAGGAGAATGGGAGTTGTGGCGGCCATTAGCGGTCCTGTGGCCATTTGTGGTTGCGTTAGTGGCCTAGTATACAGCCGCGCTGAAATAGGTTGTTATATTTTACTTGAAATTTATGAATCAATTATGAAAGCACGAACACGGTTGCAACTTTTGAACATTAATTTAGTAGGTATTTAAAAAAAATGTACCTAATAAAATTTTCCAATAATATCAATTATCATTAGAAAATGTTTACAAAGGTTTCAATGTTAAATATTCAACACTTGATGTTACAATGACAAATTTCAAAATTCGAAGCATTGTTCACAAAATATTCTTGCTTAAAAACAGTCGTTAGGTATTGGAGCCGCAATTTTCAATTATAACTGAATTTTTTTCATAATTTTAAAGTGCTTATGATGAGAGCTTGTCGCAGGTCAAATACTCCAATCTGCACTGCGGAGTCTTCGGGGATTGTGAAATAATCGTTTTTGCCTTTTTTTTTCGGGGATTGTCAGTATTTGAAATTCAATCCAGAATTACATTATTACAGTGCACTTTTATAAACGTGTTCAGGATAAATAATAATATACCGTAAATATGCTGTAAAAAGAGTAATTTATTTATAATTCACAATTAAGACAAAATGTACCAAACAAATAATTCAATGATATTACAAATAATCATTTCACACCATATTGACCAATAAGAATATCCTCGTGACCAGGTTCTAGAACCCGCTATATCAATGTAGGTACTTTTAATTTCAATATCTATTAGGACTTATTTGTGCTCAAGGCAGGCACGATAGCAGATACTTGCAAACTATGGAGATGACGCCTTTAGCACTTGATTTATTTAACAAAATGTGAGTGTAAAGATAAATAATACAATTAACATTCTAACAATAACCTAATTCGACTAAATATTTAATATAGACATATTCTAAAATAATGATACAAGATTCCCTAAGGTGGCGTTGCAATATTTTGCAATGAAATTCTCTAAAAAAAACATTTCAACATTGTTCAGTAGCAATACAATAATCACAAATACAGTAACTTGGGAGCAGCACCTGTATCTAAATGGAATCAACGAACGTTCCATTGCTCTTGGCCCTGTTTGTCTCAAATATCATTTATGTAACAAACCTGTAGAAAATTTACACCAATCAGTACATGGTTACATATAACGAGCCCCAGCCTACAACGCAATCATGGCAAACTATGACAACGTGTATTGATTACAAAAAAGTATTATTACGAATAGGAATGCGCGCATAGTTGATTATCGTAAATCATAAAGCAGTCTGAAAATACAGTTTATTCCGACGAAGGACATCGAAGGCTGGGGCCGGCCTCGATGCAGTGTGAGCATATAGCAACCCTAATATACACGTATACCACACCACGCTAATGACTAATCGAGTCCTATTACATAGCACAATTTAAGATCGTCAGTGCTTTAGCGAGACACGCTACACTATAGACACTTGATACTCGTAAATTTACACTTTACACTCAGTCAACAGATCAGACACTGTAATAATGTATGGAACACGTCGTGGAGCTGCACGAGCTAGTCGGAACCGCCGTCGTCGGCGTCTTCTAAGAAGCTGAATTTATTCGATGCTACGAAGTTCTGCAAAAACAAACATTGAATAAATCGACGGCTCTCTTGTTAGTCCACGAGTATAATGAATGTATTTGAAATATTGTCGTCACTCAAAGCATGGGGCAAACCTATATTAAGATAGTTTGGTGGACTTCACAAAGAAGTAATATAGAAGTGTTATTAAAAAACTAGTGCCTCAGTTTCGTATAAAATATTGGAAGCGGCGGTATCGAGCGGCAGTACAGAAGTAGTGTGGTGTACCGGTTTCTCCTGTTCCTTGAGCTTGGGCAGCGGGCGGTCGTCGGGCTCGTCGTGGCGGTCGCGCGAGCGGCTGGGCCGGGCGCGCCCGTTGTGCTCGTCGCGCGGCGGCTCGTCGTGCGCGCGGCCGCGCTCCGCCGACGGCTCCCGCTCGTGGCGCTCGGGGCGCTCGCCGGAGCCGCGCCGCTCGCCCGACTGCTCGCGCCTGTCCCGCTCGTCCCTGTAGTCGCGCCTGTCGCGATCGTCCCTGTGTTCGCGTCTGTCGTCGTCCCTGTGTTCGCGCCTGTCGTCGTCCCTGTGTTCGCGCCTGTCCTCGTCCCTGTGTTCGCGCCGGTCGTCGTCTCTGTGCTCGCGCCTGTCGTCCTCTCTGTAGTCGCGACGGTCCCTGTCGTCGCGGTTGTGCTCGCGCCGGTCCCTGTCGTCTCGCGAGTAGTCGTTCCGCTCTCTGTCGTCCCGCGAGTAGTCGCGCCGCTCTTTGTCGTCCTTGGAATAGTCACGTCGATCCTTATTGTCCCTGTTGTAACTACGCGAATCTCTTCCGCGGTCGCGATCGTCTACAAAATTATAAAATTCAATTATATTTGTGTTTATAAATCATGAAGTCTCGGGCAACAATCAATAAGTAAACAATTCATACCGCGTCTGGTTCCCCCGCGACGGTCGCCGGAATGATCATTCTGTAAAGAAATATTCATAAATTATATAAAATCATTAAACTATGAACTACAATATATTAGATCATTTCAAAATATTGCTTACTCTACGTCCCCAACGTTCCTTTTCTTCAGTCGCGCGCCGAGCTTCCTCCTCTTGTTTCCGCAAACGCTCTTCGATTTCACGTTCCCTGTGCAATCATGTACTTTATTAAGAACAAAATTTTGTAAAGCATAACAAAGAAATGGTGCAATTAAGTTTTCATTATTGAGATCAACATGTGGGTATAGAGCGACCGAATTGTATATAAATTAATATGACCCGGTGTCTAGTTAACCCTAATTTACTATAGCGCATCATTCTAAGTAATTTACTTGAAAACAATTGTAATACCTAATTACAACTGCATCTGTAGTGCGCAAAATAAATATATAGATTTAATGGTTAAATGTTTTTTGTATTATCTTACCGGAGAGTGATTCACTTATACCATTATATTTTAAATCCATAGTCATGTACTTATTCTTCTTGTTTAAACACAACATGCGTTTCGAAGACGACATTTCAAATTATTGTATATTTTTTAACAGATTGTAATTGAATAAATTAATAAAACTGTTTACTTGGATGCCGTGTCAACGGGCTTGGCGGCCCCGAAGACCTTTTCAGCGGAGACGGGTTTAGGCGCAGTCTTGTCCTGTTTGTCTTCCAGGGGCGCTCCGTCGGCCGGCTTGGTGGGCACTTCGGTCTCGCGCGGCACCGTGCGCGGCAGCAGATTCAGCTTGGGCCGCTCGCGAGGCTTCATTTCTATATTGGAATAGAGAAGTTTTGTTTTTTATTTGGGGTTGAAGACTGAGCCCCGCGGCTCAAGGCACTTCGACCTATTACAGATCGTTTGTGCCCACAGCCTTGGTTAGAGCTCGCCATAAAGTCCCATGGCTTTGATGAAGTCCAGAATCTTCTTTATGGCGATATCTTTGATTTCATCTGGATGATGAACCACATGCCTTTTGCCTAGATGAATGCTGTGTTTGTTACTTAGCACATTGCAGCGAAGCAACAGATGCATGGGTGTTTCTTTATCCTCTTTGCAATATCTGCATATGTCTGTGATGCTGAGGCCTAGGCAGGTCATGTGAATAGAGAAGTTAGTTTCTTCATTCCTTTACACTAGTGTCAATCTTAGTTATTGCTGGAAAGAAAGTCATCTCATAGCTCGACTAACGATGCTATTATAAAAATAGGTTAACATTTCTACACTGTTGTGATATAGACCAACAAGTCTATATGAATAAATTGTTAGCTAAGCGATGAACTGCATCAATAGCTGAATCCATTCACCGTTAGCTACTTCGAGGACCACAATGGATCATGAGAAAAGGCGTTACACCGTCAAAAGAAACCTCTGTGTTATGAATCATAAAACATAAAGAGTGTCCACCTTCCCTTGGCGGGTCGCGGTCCCGCTCTCGGTCGCGGTCGCCGAAGCCGCGCGCGCCGAAGCCTCGCCCGTCGCGGCTCCTGTGCGCGCAGAATGCACAACATCATATACAATACTTATAAACCAATATGTGCATTATCATACACTTCGGTGTAGACTATTTTAAAATTTGCCGCATTCTCAGCGCCACTAACTATTTCCGAGTATTTACATGCTCATCCGAAATTAGTTGTGCGCTGGAATCAATCCCTATATCCTCCAACTCAGTGTTCCGGTACATTAAAACTGGATCAACACTGATAAAAAAATTTAAATTGATGTATAGGATTAGAGTTTAAAGGTATTTTATTACTTTTGTAAATGGGAGACTGGTATGTTAGTTCGCTTACCCGAATCCTTCTCTGTCTGCAGTACGGAAGCCATCTCGACCTCCGTACCCGCTGCGTTCACTTCTCCCACCGCTGAAAACACGCATCATGTAATTATTTCTGGCATAAATGTATACTCAATTCCTCAAATAGCATTTAACTGTGTTAAAGTTGCTCTTTAGAAAGGAATAACAAAAAATTATTAACAACATTCTCATTAGGCCCTATTTACAATATTACATAATGTTATTGTTGAACATCCTTTAATTAATCTAATTTTCTTTTCTAATTTTAATTCAGAAGCAAAAGTAACACTGGTATAAAGCTGCCTAAGCCTGTTACCAGACATTACAGATATTTCTGGTTCATATCGATCATTCATCATGCAGTTTTCTATACTTTCCGAATCACTTTTATAATTTCATTGGAGAAATGGAGAGAGGGTATAATAAAAACCGGCCAAGTGCGAGTCGGACTCGCGCACGAAAGGTTCCGTACTATCATAATATGTAAAGATAATAATATAAAGTAATATACAAGTAAATATTCTGTGAAAATTTGACGCGTCTACCTGTTACCGTTTTTAATATTAATAAATACATCATTTGTGAAAATTTCAGCTTTCTAGCTGTCACGGTTTATGAGACAGACGGACAGACAGCGGAGTCTTAGTAATAGGGTCCCGTTTTACCCCTTGGGTAGGGAACCCTAAACAGCAACCCACCGGTCGTCACCGTAGCGGTCGCGGCCGAAGGAGTCGCGGCCGGCGTAGGGCGCGCGCGCCGGCTCGGGCGCCGCGCGCTCGCCGTCGCGCCACGCGCCCGGCCGCGTGTCCGCGCTCGCTGCAACACCAACGCGCATCTTAACCCTTTCCACTACAATGTCGAGTGTCACTCGACAGTGATTTTGTTCCAAAAGTTCCACTGTCGAGTGATATACTTCTTTTTGCGGAAAATTTTAAAACAGGATTTCGAATGAAACATATTCTAGAATCGCAAGATACTATAATTCAATTAAATTTTATCGATGCTATATAATTCAGCCTTGGAGTGGAAAGGGTTAAATCCTGCCCGCTCCCGCTTCCACCGTTGACCTCTTATCACAACAATAGTCACTCAGAATCGAGCTATTCTCACGTAGGGAGCGAGCCGAAGATTAGTCTGAATTGAGTTACGGCGCTGCCGCGTCACAGATCGTGCTAAAAACGCTGGCATATGAAGTTTCCAAGGACTTCCGGGATTAAGTCTCGTCCGCAGAGTCCCCGACGAAGCCCCGGAGTCCGAGTTTCCGGTACCCCATCGTCGCTGTCGGCGACGCCCACCGGCTAGATGGGTGCGAATGACCGTGACCTTCGCGACCTTTACTCAGACCTTCCCGGGATGGATGGAGTAAAAGAGATCATCAACATGTATGTGTGCATTATATTACTCATGTCATTAGATCGCGACAAACATAAGTTAATATACAATATGGCGCATGGACCACGCGGTACACGTAGCAAACGACCTTAAGGGTGCGTTTCCACCAAGGATGAGGGCGGATGCGTAGCGAGGAATGTGTTTGTTAAGAAGCAAAAGGATCCCTTCATTACCTAGCCTCGCTTAGTACGCTTGCGTAGCGGAGCGAGGATTCTCTCCTACTGGTTCTGAACAAATACATTCCTCACTACGCATCCTCGCACATCCCTGGTGGAAACGCACCCTAAGAGACTAGTCTCTCTAAATTGAGGCAATTCAGCCTCTCTAAATAGAGCCAGCCACTTAAACACAACAAGCTATGATGATTTTTGTACTCTGTGTGTGCATCCCAAGTGTGACGTTTCAGCTCACTCCATACGAAAAAAACAGTCAATATAATCATCACAGTGACTTACTACATAGAAAGTGGATACCTAAATGTTATAAACAAAAGTGCAACATGCACACTTTTGAATCACTATGCTACATGGGAGCGTAATCTATACTTCTATACTTATATTATAAAGGTGAAGAGTTTGTTTATTTGTTTGGTTAAACGCGCTAACCTCAGGAACTAACAATTCGAATCGTAAAAATACTTTTGTGTTGGATAGCCCATCTATCGAGGAAGGCTATAGGCTATATAACATCACGCTATGACTAATAGGAGTGGAGCAGTAATGATAAAGGACGCAGAAACGGGGAAAATATGTCTGCTTTGAGAGCTTTTCTTGCGTACGCTGCGTAAACCAACAGAGATACACCAAAGTAATGTACTAGAAAATTGTAGATCTACAAAAATACTACAGAAAAGTCCGCGACAGCATATATCTATCTCTTATGGTTAACTCACTATGACTACTTTTATGTACAAAATTTTAATTTAAAATATTACATATTTTCGAGGCTATTTTCTTCTGTTCCGTTAATAATCCTTATCTAAATAAATGCGTTCATTGGCTTCGCCGTTTAATGTAAAACTAGTGGTCGCCCACTGGTCGAAATTCGACCATAATAAAAAATAATTCTTTGACATTTCTTTGGACTTTTTGTTTGACATTGACAACCAG
>DWGJ01003371.1:0-13506 GCA_018246895.1 Aspitha aspitha aspitha | reverse complement strand
AAACCGGCGTGTATGTATGAAGAGAATGATGAATGTAGATGAAGCACGGCAGGTTTGTAAGGACAGAGATATTTGGCACCCGCTGCTTTCTGCCTACGCCGTTAGGGACCAGGCGTGAAGATATGTATGTTATGCTAATCTGATATCTGACAAACATGATGCGATAGATATACAGAACAAACAAATGTGCTAATCACACGAATCACGTAAGAAAAAGAAAGGCAAAAATAAATGGCTTGAGTTATATTATTATATCATGTAATTAAGAATGTAATTTGAGATGTTGAGACATAATAATAATTTCCTCGACCACTATTTACGCGAATATGCATTACCTATACCTATTTTTTCCTATTACCCAAAATGTTCGAAATCATATCGAGTTTAATGAAAATATTTGTATTCATAGCATATCCGCCGCTACACCGGGGCGCGCTTCGTGAAATTTATCTCGACGCGTATTATCAAATTTCCCATTATGTTACTTATGACTTGCCTAATATTCTTCTTACGACTTTTTCGCTCACAAAGTTCACCGGACGTGCGGTTCTGTTCTCGTGATTATTGATCTCGAGTGCACGTTCATGGTGAATTTGACCTTATTTCCAATGAATAGAGTCGGTTTTACATTGAACCGGCAAAGCCGAGTTGTGGATGTCGTTTTTGATACTTACATGGGCTCTTATTAGAGCTACACCTGTACCTTTGTTATACGGATAGGCGGATCTGCGATATTTATTTTCAGAAACAGAATTCCCGCCCAGACTTGTTATACTGTTTATCTATTACATGACTTTCTATTCATTTGTGGCTGTTTTCCCATTCGATACGTTACTTGTTATTATTACGATTTACATTATGTTACATTTGTCGATAGTATGAAATAATGATTCTTTGTGATCACAATGTTTGTTGTTTTTAACACATGTACGTATGTATGTTTATTTATAATCAGTCTGTGGCGCTCCGTAAACGCATCGGGGTTTCCCCTGAGGAGTGTTTTAGCGCACTGACCTCGGCGTTCTGGATTTAGCTTCTGGTTCAGTTTAACATAGGGTGATGATGAAGTACGTCACATTTATGATGATTACATGAAATGAAAACACACACACATGAAAACAACAATTTTATATATTTCATTGGAATAATGGCTCGAACGATTTAAAAGCTGTATCAATGACCGGTGTAATGTCTTTCGCGGGCTTATCGGATGTTGAAAGCCAGATGGAACCATGGGTGCCTTCCTTAAACATCTTCACCATAGCATCAGTGGCAGATTCCGGTCTGAAAAATAAGCACACGTTGCGTTTCATATACGGGGCTGCTATATCTATCGAACGGTAGAGAATATCGTATCTTAAAAATGAATAGAAGATGATATAGATCGAAAAGTGAAAAATTAAAATTAAAAAAGTTCAGTTAGTAATATTAATAATCAATATATTTTTTTTATATTTAATTATGCGTTCATTAATCTACTTATTAAAATGTCTTACTAATTGAAGGAATTGATGCTACTCGTAACAGTCTAATATCTATGGTCTTATTCGAGGCCGGTTGTAGACTTGGGATTGCTGCCTGCTCGTTTGCTATTCTCTTTGTATTAAAAAGATGTTATAAACAATAGCATGAAATGTAACAAATTAGGTAATATAATACTCACTTTTGTAAAATAATTGAGCTTACAAAAACATCTTCGAGCTCTTTTCCTGCTTTCATATGCCACGCTCTGTCCTTCAAATTCTTCAATATGTTCGTCTCGGTTACATTTAAACAGAATACTAATATCCTGACTCCCGCGTTCGTGAGGAAAGGGTCCGCCTTTGAAGAAATGAAAATTTATAAATTGACATTGCTGCTCAATATTTTTAAGATAGCTATTCGGAAATAAACTACCTTGATTAGTAAAATAAATTTTACAACGAACAAATTTTGTTTCATTTATATACACTAGTGTGTCACTATTAGAGCCTATTCGATTCACTAAATTATTTATTTATTTATCATACGATTATACATATGGCGCTGGCAAACATAGCAGAATTGTCCAATGCGTTTGTCACGCCATTCAAGGTAAGTACCGGCCGTATTGCGAGATTATAATGGACATAATACGTATGTATCATACCGCTAAACATTGGCTGAAGTGAAAAATGGCAGATTTGGTGGCGCTGTAAACTGGCACGTAGGGCAACCTGAGCAGAGCGCCGCACGACGACACGTTGATGACGGTGCCGCCCGCGCCGCCCTCGTCCTCACGCATGTGCTGCACTCCTTCAAACGTCAACGAGATGAGCCCTCGCTGAAAAAAAAGCGTGTTCAGACATCTTGTTAAACATCCACTAGCTTGTATAGTCTTCGAAGCTGTGTACAGCGTTTTACAAATCGACTATAGTCGTTATTCAAAGAGGAAAACTCACTAACATTTCTTTTGTTGTTGTTGTTGTGTAAATGTTGTGGGTTTGTTTTACAACAGAAGCTTGTAGATAGCTACCGAACAAAAAAACAATTGAAAACCGGAATGCGATAACGGTATAATAATTTCATTATGTTCATGAAATCTTTAACAAAATGTATCGTAGCCAGATTGTAGAATTGATCATATCACGATATTTTCGACCATATCGTGAAATGCGACCATTTCATGATATGGTCAATAGACACGTTGGTCACAGCGTGATGTGGTCCGACCAGATCCATGATTAAACAGCGTAATATACAAGTGATTAATATTATACATACAGACGTTAAAAGTGCAATGAAATGTCGTTACCATAACAAACCACTTGAGTTTTATAAAAGTCACTTGAAAAATGCGCAAAACATGAAAATCTGTTTAACAATCTGGCTACGACACATACAGTTCTTCAACTACTTAAAAAGTAAAAAAGCTTACCAAATTAATATCAATAGATTGCATCCACATTGGTTTCGTGTCGCACATAATGGCTGCATTGTTGATGATGACATCTACTCGTTTAAATTTGGTCACAACATCGTTAAACACTTCAGTCAATTGCATGTCGTTTGCAACGTCACACCGATAGAATATTGCCTTATCTGGATAAGTAATGTTCAGTTTTCCAGCCAATTCTTCACCCTTTTCTTCAGATATATCCAAAATAATAACTTTCTGTATAAGCAAAGTGATATATTATGAATAATCCAAATAAAAGTATCGTTTTCATTATTGATATCTTTACTTTCTGTTGTGTTAGCAAACCTACGGTCATTTATACAATCCTACTCGTATTTATCTCAGCAATATAGGTTCAACGATCGAATTTGTATTTGTTTATTGCGAGTACTCGTTAAGTGTTATCTAAATTTAAGTCACGTTTGTGTTATTTATATTGCATTGAATACAGCAAAACAAGATAACATTGCACATGGAATATGCTTTCAAAACGGTTTCATTTACGCGTTCCATATCTACCGTCTTTTAAAACTATAGTTTTTGGAATGTCTGTTGATAGTCTGATTCATTGTGTGCTCGCTCATTGCTCAATTAATAATGAACTGATTTTGGGGGAAATTTGCTACGATGATAGGATAGTTTATTGCAGGTTGAATACGTATTTAGATAACATTATTTTTACTACACAAGGACAAGAACAAAACTGTTCATGTGGTAATAAATGTTTAAACATTATGAAATTATAAAACTAAATTTAATTACATTAAAAAAATATAGACTTATAAAATAAATTCGACTGTAAAAACAGGTTATTTTTATTTATCTACGTTCAGCAAAAGTAAGAGTTAATACCTTCTAATAGAGGTTTAATATAGGAAAATGTATAATTGATCGTCTCACCTTTGCTCCTTCGCTAAGAAACCTCTCAGTGTATCGAGCTCCCAGTCCTGACGCTCCGCCAGTGATCAAGAATGTTTTGTCCTTCGGATCCCAATGTTCAGTCATTGTATTGGTTGGTATGATATTCGATTGTACACAGGAGCGACGCGCGCTCGTCATGTGCACCAAACGGCTACTGGCTATATTACCACCAGAACAAGTTAGCCGTGTTCTAGATATCCTTCGTTATATTTGTGAAAGGATTTGATGTTTTGTTGCGGACACTGTCATTGTGTTCATATCATAATATCAATAGCGTTTTAACAAAAATTTGTATTTTTGATCTTTCTCACATTTTTTTATTCAAGTACTGATTTTGTAGAGCGGAAATGATATACCCCTGAAACTTAGGTATACGTATAATTTTAGACATAACTACTGCTTAGTTTATGGAAAGTCTAGCAAATGAAATGATTGATTGATTTATTACATCTTATTGAGATTTTTTAACGATGAATACTTTACAGTCCAGCTTAGTTTGTAATGATTATTATTATATTATTACGAGAAGTGAAATTCGAAATATTGATTGATTCGCATAAAACTCCAATGATGGATATGATAAAATGATTGACGCAAAATTTCTGTCCCAACGACTACTGACGTCTCTCCGTCCTTGTGCCTTTCGGAATCAGTTTTAATATGACAGATATTTTGAGTTCATTCTGTATTATACTTATTTCTGCTGTACTTAATTTTTTGGTTTGAAACAAGATCATTTTTAAATTTATCTTTTTATCCTGGTATAAAACTTCTATCGTTACCTTTATTATACCTGTAATGTTAATTGTAAGTTTTGAAATAAATAAATAAATTATAATTGAAATATTAAGTATACTTATACTTTAAACGAATGTAAGGCGTGTATATTTACGTACTTTGTTCCTTGTCAGGACAACCAAAGATAAGCGGAGCTAAGCCCGAGGCGTCTCCAGTCACTATGCAAATCCTGTCCTTTGAATGCTATGTGCCATTGTACTGTATCTATGTATTACGACAACTACGAGAATGCACTTCAGTTTCTGTACCTCTGTTTTATATTTCTTATTAACCTCTACACCGTTTGTCTGTCGTAACTTTTGCACTTTTAAAAGCAGGAATCTCCGCAAAAGCAATGTACCTCAAATCGAACTTTAATACTAGTGTTCCACTGTTAATGCATATATTTCTACTATATTCTTCTCTTCACCATTTCTTCACGCGAGACGAGTAATACATAGTAAATAATGCAACTAACAGAAGCTGGCTGAAGAATGCCTTCAACTGAAATCCCCTAAAGAGTACCCAATACAACTGAAATCGAATTTTAATCTAAGTGCTCCCGCTCGCTATGTATGTCCTTCTAAACTATTCTTTACGCGAACCGAATACTATCCAGTATATAGTGCAGCTCATACAAGCTGCCGGGGCTTTTATAGTATTAAACGAACGCGTCGAGAAATAAGTCCATAGGACCATAAATATTGCATCCGAGAGCGCACCAGTAGCGGACGTCTCGCTTATTTATTTACTCATATGTGCAAGTTTTTCCTTCCTCTTCTTCTTCAATGAAAGGTTCAAAATCGCTCAGCAAGGTTGAGGCAGAACAAACTGCATCGCAACCCTGTCGACCGGAATAACTACGACTTTTATGGTCAGCTTAACAGATGTAAAAGGTGTTACGGTTCCCGTGCAACATTTATGTACCCGCTGTGTTCTGACGCTTGGCTCTATTGATTTTTAACCTCGCTACGTGTCTGGCCTTAGTTACTTGTGGTACAGATAAAATTGTCGTTTTGTCTGCTTGCTGCATCTTTGAATGTACGACGAATGTTATCCCCAGATCTGTTGCAGATGTGAGAGATACCCATACCCTAAAATAGGGCAGATATTGAAAAGAGTAGTAATCAGTCAGCCAAATACAATGTGTAGGTACCTCCATAGCCCAATTAACTTTGTTGTACAGTTAGGCTCCAAAAGGCAACGAAAGCAAACAATCCTAGTGTACTGTAAAACAAATAACAAGGTAACTCACCGACTACAGCATATTTCATAATTGTTTCGCGTGTCTCAACTCGACTCATTCACAATGCTGAAATATGTTTCCAACTTTTGATTCGTACTCACCGTACTGTTTGCGATAAAATCAAATGTTTGTAGACGACTCGTAAGAAAGGAAAGTTTTGCTCGGATTTATATGTAGTTACACATTTCCTCGTAATGCTTTTGTTGTGTGAAGATAGTCACTATAACGAGTACTGTTTGTTATGTTAAAATAATGTATGTCGTTAATAATATACGAACGAACTCACTTATATCTTACTTGTTTGTTACAGTTACCAACAGTTGAGAGGGGACTACGCCTCTGTAAGGTAAGTAAAAAATAAACAAACAAGATACGCTCGAAAAACATCACCTCTCCTTACAGTCGGGTAGAAAGATCATTGTATTTATTTTCAATGAGGAATCTTGTGTTTATGGTTGCATCGCTACGCGACGTTCAATTTTTTTGTTTATAGATAGACGAAATATTAAAAGTAGTTGATAGTAGTCTCGAATGTTGGCAATGTTGCTGACCACTCCTTGTTGTTAACTCGGTCTGTCGGCGCCAAAACGTAGATCCTAAATCAAATAATGCAGAGCTCCTGACAGTTCTTTGTTCGGATTTTATACTTTAAACTTATTGGTCTCCGATTACAAATACTGGAATGTAGTTGCTTCACCCGTCCAATACTTTTAAGTTATTTGACCAAAATTCAACATTAGCTTCAACATTAGACGATATCCTGTCACATCCAATGTAAACTGAAGATGCTAGAGAAGACTGCTTCTATTTTCATACCGCCAGCCAAGATTTTCGATTTAAAAAAAATCAGCATTCAAATCGCTTCAACGATGCTACGACCTGGCTACAGGGAGCTACGGTACTGACAAAGTCCTTTCTCCTTCTATACTTTCATCAAAATCATACAGATTCAGTGCTTATAGGTATATCATAAATTTTAATGGTACACTTATGAAACATTTTCAAACTTCTTCCAACTCATGTAGTATCTACTGATTTCGTTTCAGCATCGGAAGAACGGATGTTATTGTTACATTATTTACAAAGGCATACCTACCATAGTTACGATTTCGCTAACTTTCGCTCGCTAGTTCCCGTTACCCACTAGAAATGGGATTCAACTTTTTAATTGAATCTATACGAAACTCGTTCCCGAGTTAAATGTTTTGTTACCGCTATAGGTTCCATTTCAATTAGGTAGGTATATTGCCTCCGAGGGTTTTTGTAGTTCCATTGCTTCACGTAGCAACCTGGTGTGTAAACTTGGGGATACGCGTTAAAAGCCGTGCCGTCTGTCCGATGGTTTCCAACTGTCTTGAAGCCCTTTCGAAACGGCTTAACTGTTGTGTCTAAATGGTAACAGAGGCGGACTGGTTAAAGTGCCTTACGAATCACGGTAACGCCCGTGAAAATTATCATTCGCTCGTTCGTTCATTGTATTGTACATATGTATTATGTTTAGTTCTCTGTTCATTCATTATATAACTTTATTTGGATTATCATTATTATGTTCACTTCGAACTCTGTAAAATGTGTAAAGCAGACGTAGTTATATGACGTTTCATGTTTTCTTATGATAGATGAATATAGTGTTGCCAGTTTTTTGCTATTCAGTGCCGTACGTATAAATAGCAAATTTGTTAGGAAAATTTTATCGTCGTACATTACCATAGAAACCAATTTTCGGGCTCCGTTTGATGTGATGTACACAGACAGCTTGTTTTGCGTCGAAAATCTGCGTAAAGCGTTCACTGTCACGATCTCGGCAAATTGGCGCCTTGCGTTATTGTATGTTGTCATAAATAATGGTAATAATGATTTATTAAAATTATACAGTTACAAGTAGCTTGTTACAAAATCTCCCTAGCTACTACATATTATTTCGTTACTTTGCTAGTTTATGTGAAGAAAAATTATAATTCAAGCGAGTACCAATAAAATTTTGTGCATAAAAGTTTACATGGTTTGTAATCAAATGCAATATATGAAATCCTTACTAATATTATAAAGCTGAAGAATTTGTTTGGTTGAACGCGCTAATCTTAGGAACTATTCGTTCGGATTGAAAAATTATATTTGTGTTGATAAGTCAATTTATTAAGGAAGGCGATAAGCTATATAATATCATGCTATAATCAATAGAAGTGGAGTAGCAATGACAAATGTTGCAAAAAAGAGAAAATATTGATTTCCACGCGTGCGAAGCTACGCGCACAGCTAGTTTTACGATGTTTCATTTTAGATGTGGACAGGACAATTGACCGAAAATACGAAAGTACGATTTATGCCACATTATTATGGTTAATTGAATTTTGTATTGGATAGCGCTGAGGAAATATAACAGCATATATTTCACACAACTAGTTTACTTCACGGAGTTTCCAGATTTCACAATGCACCCGGCGACGCCATTACGAACGCGACTGACATCCGCTCTACGGCGCAAATTGCATCCGGGACGTGCGTTCCATCTTACGTGATATATTAGCAAGCTTGATATATATTGCACATTCCTTACTACCAATAAACCGCTATCACGGCCAGATGTGAACCCTTTTTTTTTGGTGACGGGGGAGAAACCTTCAAAAGGTACCACGGTGCCTTGGGAGAGACACCGGCTTATGTGGGATTTTTACCCACTAAAACCCCCTCGATGGCCATCCTCGGAGTTATGTGGAGGACTGTGGGATCTAATGATGTGAACCCTAGGGTACGCCGGACGATTAATAAAAAGGAAAAGAGTCATACCCTAGAACTGTTACTTGTGAAACTCAGTTTCGTAAGTAGGACTACTTGTAAATTGTCGTAACATCAAGATCACAATTATCCTTCAACCTTGATTTTTAAGCCGTCTTAGTTTCCATTTCGGCTAATGGAAGCGTATATAATACGGACACAAAAACCACGTATGTCTAGAAAGAGTTTGCTCCCGTTTACTAATGATGTAACGCAAAAGAAAACGCTTCTCTGTGATCGCCTCGAGTTCTCGCAAATTACGCTTTGCATTGTAAGGGTAATTTCCTTAATAGTTGCTTTTGCGTGGCGCAAAGTACCTAATGGCCGACAAGCCGGCACCCGTGCGCGCTATTCTCAGCCGCTACGAAAACAATGTGATAGCGCTAGTTTTATGAACGCTTATTACCGGAAGAAATCTGTATATAAGTACGCAAAAACTAAAGAGTTTGGTACCGATTAATTCTCTGTTTGTCAACCGACTTTATTTCTCTTTGGTACTTATTGACGATTTTAGGCTACATCATCGCTTTCCGTCACACGGGATTCTGGTTACGTGCTGGCCTATTTCAAATAAAAAAACAGTGTACACAGCCGCATCTGCCCCTGAAAAACAGTGATCCATTAGATGTGCCAGCTGCAAGAAACAATGGACTCGCTAAAATTCAGCTCCAACGGACAATAGCTACACCGGGTGAATTGTTTAGTCAGTGGACATAGATGCAAGGGAAAGCTGCCGCTAACTGTAAAATGTGCTTTTGACTTTATAGTTATACAGTTACGCCCGTGTCTCGTTTAGGTAGACAGAGATTAAGGATTTCCACTGCGCTCGACAAATACATATTTTCCCTTTCGACTTTATCAAAGGTTAAGTTTCCTATATTGGACTTTGAGTTTGTGTGTTCACGAAATCAGATCACATTATCAGCGTAATGGCAGGACGATTGGATTATATACCGTTCGTATGGGATTACATAATATATCGTGATTCCATTTTTGACAGCGATAAACTCACCATTAACATATCTAGATATAACGCGATAGCTAACTCGTTAAAAACTTATCGATAACTGACTCTAAGGCTGCGTTTCCACCGGGGATGAGCTTGTTGTGTTTGTTAACCAATAGGATCCCTTTATTTACCTAGCTTCGCTTAGCACGCTTGCGCAGCGGAGCGCCGTTTCTCTCCTATTGGTTCTTAACAAACATTGCTCCTTACACATCCTCGCACATCCCTGGTGGAAACGCACCCTTATGGGGATACAAGTATTTAGCGACTGGATTGGTTAGGACCAATCAGATACAATTAGTTTGCGAGCGCATTCTATCATATATCACCCACATGTAGGTGCTATGTGCTAAAATTCGAAATTCAAATTTCAAAAAATCTGTTGGTCATTGTCGTACTGTTGCAAAAATCTTTATGACTACAGATGATACAGTATATATTAACACTTTTTAGTTCTGCATAATCTTATTTAAGTATTAGATCATTCTTTTATTATATTTCCCTTGGAACGCTGTTTTAAGAGCGCTTCTTTATGTTCGCCGAACACATGTGCAATTGTGCTAATATTTAATTTGTCCGAGTGCATAGAATTCTGGAAAATTCTAGTCTTACAATACCTACGGGTAACGTTCCGACAGCGGGCGTGGCAATCGATATGTTGTCTGTATGTATGATGTGTGACTCATAAATACGGGAAATGCATTGGAAATTCCAGGAACGTGATGTACCGTTTCTGATATTCAGTTTTCATTAATTTATTATTCCTTTTTATTTATCACAATGTGATTTTACTGGAAAGCGATTATTTCTACGGTACCTACTATTATTTTTACCTACTTTTTACCTACTACTATTTTTAAAATCTCAGGCAATACTTTTCGGGAAACAGACGCAAGCAGGGAATTCCGCCTCGTATTGATGTTGACCTCAGAAACTGCTTATAATTACTAGTCAGAATACGTGCCTACTAATTTTACTAGTCTAATTCAGAGTATGCCCTAATATCCTAATATTGTTATTTTTACATTGCTACAATCGGCATCGTGACAGACTAAGATATGAAATGTTATTGTCGAATACATGCAAGAATACAGTTGAAAAAATGTATTGTCCAATACAGTTGTTTCACTACTACATTGAATATAAAGATACGCCTTTTTATATATCAAACGGTTCGGACGATAGTTTATTCATAGTTGAGTTAATTTGTGCCTGTCTTGAGATACATTTATTGTTCCCACCTGCATTAACATTGAGTCTATTCCGCGCAAGGGGCACCGATAATAAATCATTCCAGCCGCGATTGCTCTGGGATCCCACCGATCTCGTCTAACAATACCGGATTGTAGATAAAGCCTTTATTGTTTCATATTACTCTTAATAAATTATCTGTTGGAAGGTCGGACGCGTCATTATTTCACCTTATACTCGAACGGGAGTTAAATATACCCGTATAAAGTGTAGGCAAGCGTGTTAGAAGTTACAACCTAGACTGCATTTTACATATATCATTAAGTGCGCAGTCAACCACAAGCCTATTTTTTAATTTAAAAATAATATCGTAAGACTCAGCCTTTTAAGCTTTTGATTCCGGCTATGTAAGGATTGATTATCTTTTTTTTAAACAAATCCTTACTTGAACGCATGTAAGCTTTGTTGACTGACGCAGACTGTTTCCATGCTCTCAACGCATGCTAAATTTGTAATGAATTTATATTAGCTACTCAACAACAGATGTCGCCACAGGTCAATGTCGGGATGGTTGCGATAGCAGGCAGATATAGTCATGGATTGGTGTTAATATATTAGCTAAATTAAAGATGGCGCTTAACGATATTGTAAACGTGGACATGAAATAAGCTCCATCGCTCGGAAATCCGCCCACATAAGCTCAGTAGGTAATAAAAGTTACAACTAAAAATAGCCTGACCGTACATTATTAATATAGCTTACTTCGTTTCTAATAAACATTGTTTGTAATAGTTTGGGCGAAAACATTTATTTTACTTGGCTCGTAATTTTATTACATTCGACGTGGATTGTGTCGGTTTCGACCTACTTCTGCATTCTGAGTCGGCGCGGAGGGTTTAATCAGGATGGTATTAAGTTATGACGTCACATCTTCTTACTAAAAATAATATTTTACATTCCCAATGTTATATTCCCTATATACAAGTTGTACTATAACCCACGTGAGATGTCGCTTGCGTCTATTTAATATGAGATTTGAAAGCAATAGGCTATTTTATTTTCTATTTCTCCCCTCGCCTATTTTACCCCCGTTCAGGGTTTTTCGGTTAAAGTCGTAATTGCATGTACAATTACTGCTCCGGTGATGACTTTGTTGTAGACAGTCGTGTTGTATACGCTTTTTTCCCTCGAAATGTAAATCATTTCCTCATACTTAGGGACCATAACATCTTAACAACACTTCATACTTTCTTAGAATTGGAGGTCGTTACAATTGAAATTGGATTGCTCGGAATTGAATTCAAATATGTAGGTAAAAATAAGTAGCATGCGATTATTTCCAATACGATAGAACTTAGATACAGTGATGTTGGCATGCATTTGGCAAGACTTTGATCGTTAAACGTTTCGTTGGCTCGAGCTTTTTTTATCCTAAAGCAACTAAATTTTATATTGTAGCTGGAATATCGAATAATAAAAATGGCTTTTAGTGTCTAATCAATACGGTGTACCTACTATATTCTACTGATTCTGTTTCATTAGGATTTAAATGATTATAAACAAAACACCATTAAAGATATATTACGCAGGTACATCTAAAGAATAATCATAAATAAAGAGCATCAATTATAAGATCAGTGGACTTGTTCAATTAATCAAAAAGTAAGAGGTGTTATGGAGATATTGTTTAGCAGTCGCGATATAAACTCAAAATTTCAGGTTGTTTCACAGGAGCGCGTGGGTAGATATGTACTAAACAGTGTAACAACTATTATACTTCTTCCATCCATTCCTTCCATCCTTTTCAGGTAGATATCCTGTTAATAAGAACCAAACGGTTTTCCACCTCATTCCTGATTAGGACAGCAAAAGAGTCGAACAAACTGCCTGCGTCTGTGTTTCCTGAAAATTACAATCTAGGGCTTTTTAAAACCAGAGTGAATAGGCATTTACTAGGTGAGCATGCTACACCTTAGGCCACATCACCGCTTACCATCAGGCGAGATAGTGGCCAAATGCTAGCCTATTTGTAATTAAAAAAAAACTTATATTATATGTATTTACTTTTCCTTAGATAAGCACACTGGCCGCTCCGAGCCCCCAAAGAACCCAACTATTTTGACTTAATGTTGTTGCTGTTATTTAATTCGCTGAAGGCAAAGGTAGCGTTGCGTGAGGTCAATAACTCGCGAGGGAATGAGCGAGGCGTGCGATTTATGAAGTCGTGTAAGCAATTTGTGGCCATCCCCGGATTTCGGGATAGCTCCCCGGCGGTTCGCTTACGTTATATTTTTATGTTTCACTTTGCACCAAACGGTAGACGCCTCATGGAAACCTTGGCGGCAGGCTTCTTCGGGTTAGCGACTGGAGACCTAGGGGGATGGCAACGTATTGTCTAAGGACTATTTTAGCCGCGAAGCAGCAGATGTTTACGTTGCGATATTGATAATATTTCCATCTAAAGCAGGTGTCGGTCGATTTCTTTATAGGCGTTACACAATATGGTAAATAGGCACTTGTCTATATATACTTTTCTGAATTGTTATATTTGTTTTCGCTTACAATGTACAATGGCCTAGCTCAGTGATTCTCAACCTTTTTTTTTGTTGCGGCACATATTTAACGATTTCAAAATGTTGCGGCGCACAAAGAAAAAGATAAAAATTATTTACT
>DWGJ01003370.1:0-13511 GCA_018246895.1 Aspitha aspitha aspitha | reverse complement strand
GTAAACAACATGGCGACCTGCTGTTTAGACGTGCGTGTGTCGTATTTCATATGACAGCTCGAGTGATCGATTTTGGTTATGGAAATCGATTTTTATTTTTATTATTATTATTATTATTATTATTATGATCATCATAACAAATCTCTTAGGGGATAAGCAGAGAGTAAGAGCCAAATATTTCTGTCACTAGAAACCTGTCGCGATTCGTCTACATTCATCACTCTCCTACACACACGCCGGTTTACGAAGCTCTGGGTATGATTTCTGGCACCTTTGACTTGTTACGTTCGTTTTATAACTCGAAAATTTAAATATCGCTCGTTAAAACATTGAAGAAAAACATTGAGACCGAAATCTAATGACCTTAGAGCAATAATTTATAATGTTCCTGTGGACTGTGAAGTTCAATGCGCATTTGGGCAGAGTGGTAGAGTAAGGCTCATTGTACTATGATAGTGATAGTGATCCAGTAGTGAAATCATGAAAGGGTCGGAAAAAAATATACACTTGAACATTATTTGTATAATTTATGAACAATTTCACTATCAGCTATCAGAAATCAGGTTTGCCAGAATTAAGAAGTGTGTGCCTATTTAACAAATTTCAGATATTTAAGCTTCACTAACCTGCTTCCAATTCTAATTTCGGTAATTAATTAAATAGGAATAATAAAAATTTTTTTTTTTTCAGAAATGTACTTATATTTATTTTATTCTATATATTTATAATTGTTGTTGAATATCTTATAATAATTTACATGTGTTTAAAATTTATATAAAAAAAATTGTGATTTAAATTTTACATCAATTGATGGTAACAGGAAAACAAAAGAATTTATTATAATTACATTGATTTTAATAATTGCTTTACAACGGCGATTTGACGTCTGTCTGAATAAAATCTACGTCTAAGAAGCGCGACAACATGACAGTTGAGGTGCTTGAATATTATTTATTATGTTCGCATGTCAGGAGATATATCGGTGGCGGAGACAGCACGAAGACATGAGGATCTGTGAAGTAAAAAATTAGGAAAATATCAATCATTGTATATTTCAATATAGAACTTTGACAGCAAAAAATTCAGAACACATGAGTTAAAGAAGGAAAAACGGAACGTTAGTGAATATATCATAGGGTGCGCGCGTCATTTGGCGCTGAAATCCTTTATATTTTATTGTTATAGGACTTAGAATACAAGATAAAGGAAGTAGCTCGGATCGCGGTCTCCCCGCTCCTCTCTGCTCTTCCCCCTCCGTTCCGTTTCACGCACACGTCTATATCTCGCATTCCATAGAGTTTCGCATCGTCTCGACTGTGCCTGTTTCTAATAGAAACTTTCTATAGAAGCGGAAAGAAGATGAAACATAGTATCCAGTCAATGTTATTGGTCGGTTCCTACGTCGTTACGCTCCGTTACAATCAAACCGCAGTTACCATTACTATAAAATCATATTTTTTATCTAATTCTGCTAAAAATCAATGGAATATTAAAAGAGAAAAAGATTACCGCACGCTCCCACATCCCCACTCTTTATGTTGTCCATGGAATTGCTATGAGTGTCGCTCGCGCTGCTGTAACCAAATATAAATAACTATAGACTATAACAGATACTTATCTCTTCAGATACAGATGTTTAGTAAATGAACACAGACTATAAAATATTACCGTGTATGATATCTTCGTGAACTCCTTAACAAAATAATTGATTCAAACAACATCGTAAAGCTTACAAGTAATAAAATCGTGTTTTTAATTTGTACGCCGTAAAACGAAAAATATGTATTGAACTAACAATTCTGTAACATCTCTAAATGTACCCATATTTGTGCATATAAATGTCTTTGTCTACATTTTCTTTTAAAAAATTACAATACATACCAGCCTTCATTCGAATTGATATTATGCATAGATCGCGTCACGAGGCCGGTGTGACAAGCTACGTGCTGCAAATCAGCTAACGAGCAGGCTTGTCTGATCCTCGCCACTAAGTTGTGCTGCATCACATTCTGACAGTTGACAGGACATGTCACATCACTGTTACCGTCGCCGACCGGCTCTATATTGATCGTCGGCGTACAAGTTGGCGGACTGTCACTTTGACAGCTGCACCCGTCAGCGTGGGTAGCGCAAAGTTTTTTTTTTAAATGTGCGTGGCGTGCGAATTCATTTTTAGCGGATCGGTGTATGTTGGGGTCGGAGGCGCATTTGTCGTTGTACTGCGTGAGTCGTCGTCTGTTCATCATCGACAGCTGGTACTGGCCCTTGCGGCTGGAGGCCGGCGACACGCTCGGCGACCGCGCCGGCGAGGTGTACGCGGAGGCGGCCCGGGTTCGGTGCTTCGCGGCGTCTTTAATCTCGTATTCTGTTGCTATCGCTTCAAACACCTGCCAATATATAATCAATCTCAAACAGGTACAAGAACAAACTGTAGAACAGTTCAATTCTGTACATTGAATAAAAACTAAAAAAAATACACCTAAATACACCAAAAAAAATGATTTTGAAAGACTACTGGACGGATTTTGGTGAGACTTTTTTTGTTATATAGCTATTAGTCCTCAGCAACATATAGGCTAAGTGCCAAAGCTCTTTAAATAAAGAGAAAAAAAAAACATATAGGTTACAATTTATTTTGAAGATTGGAATTGTTAAGCGGTACAAAGTTCGCCAGAGCAGTTATACTACGTAACTATACTGGTATGTTAATTATTTTTAGGGTTCCGTACCCAAAGGGTAAAACGGGCTTCTATTACTAAGACTTCTATTGTCTGTCCGTCCATCTGTCTGTCTCCAGGCTGTATCTCATAAACCGTGTTAGCTAGAAAGCTGAAATTTTCACAAATGATGTATTTCCGTTGCCGCTATAACAACAAATACTAAAAATTTAAAATATATATATATTAAGGTGGGTCCTACATACAATAAACGTGTTTAGATGACAGTACGGAACCCTTCGTGCGCGAGTCCGACTCGCACTTGGCCGGTTTTTATCCTTTTATTGTTCTACTGCCGGATACACGTCTTCTCTCACAGTGAGAGGATTTTGGCCTTAGTCTACCATGCTGGCTGAGTGCGGATTGGCAGACCTCACACACTTCAGAAACATTTTATCATTCATAGCATCGACTAACATTATAATACGTTACCAAAACCCTCTTGACCTGATACCTACTGTATAATGTAAAGAAAACGATAAAAACGAACTATTAACGATTCAAGCACGCTACATACATACATTTCACTTAAAATCAGCTGACATTGTACCCAAATGAATTGTACCCATTGTACAAAAAAAATATATCTATATAAGTATTATATCGTATGTATATATGTATGTTTATCAGTTGTTCGGGCACCATAACACAGGCATTAAATAGCCTAATTTGGGATCAGACAGCCGTGTGTGGAATTATCCCCCGTTATTTATTTATTATTTAAATGGAAGTTTGTGATGAA
Source organism: Aspitha aspitha aspitha (assembly GCA_018246895.1). Lineage (NCBI taxonomy): Eukaryota > Metazoa > Arthropoda > Insecta > Lepidoptera > Hesperiidae > Aspitha > Aspitha aspitha. Next base: position 10,052 of record DWGJ01003370.1, on the reverse strand, counting down.
ATTACAAAACAAATTTTCAAGTATCAAAATGCGTTAGTCGGCGTATAGCTCGTTTGGCGCGGCGGGGCTTGAGGCGCGGCGGTCGACGCTTCTGTACTTCATACCTGCTACTCGTGTTATATGAGTATACGTACCCTCGTATACGACCGTTTGCGGGTAAAGCTCCGTAACCTCGACGGAAATATCTGTGCATTTGTCAAATGACGGTACGTAATAGCAGCAACAATACTGAGGGCGTCGCCGGCGTGTGAGGAAACGCATTTCTCCCGCTCAGGCTGCGTTTCCACCAGAGATGTGCGAGGAAGCGTGGCGAGGAATGTGTTTGTTGAGAACCATTTTTTGGGTTAGAGAAATTTTTTTTGTTGGTTAATGCGGAGTCACATGTACTTATACCATGTAAGTAGTAGTACGTGTGTCCCTTACATACATATCGTCACGCCAGGTCCCCATCGGGGTAGGCAGAACGTAGTGAGTGCAAAATATGCCTGTCCTTACAAACTTGCCATGCTTCATGTACATTCATCAGTCTCCCACATACACGCCGGTTTCGGTGGCTCTTGACTCCCCCATCAGCCAATGTCTGACCTATTTGGTCGAGATAGTCGATGTAGATAGATATATAATGCGCGTCCCATATGATCATTAAATCCGAGAGCGGCTATTTGCGACCGCGCCAAATAACGGGACCGCACGGGACGCCGGAAATCCGCTCCCGAGAGCGGGCGGTTTGTACGGCACATTCTGGAAACGCCGAAACGTTACCACTAGACAGGGAGCCCGTGACTAACGTTCTTACTAGACAGGGAGTTCATGACTCAATGGGGATTATACCGAGAATCATAGAGACCTATTGTATTTTGAAGATTTAGTGTTAGAAAGAAAAACATTTTATATGAATGAATGAATCTTTTATTCTCATTTCTATGACAATGAACAGAAAAAGTGTACATTGAAGAAACAAAAGGGAAAAAATTGATACATTTAAATGAATTTCTTACATGATGTGTTACATAATGTAAGTAGGTACATCTGTTCACATATGATAATATATTCATCAGGAATATTCACTTTTTTTAACATTCATTACAATGTTATAATTTGGAAGCATAAAGTCGTGTGTGGAATTATTTCAATAATCATGTTTATGGCCAATAAGAAATACAACTACAATTTATATAATATAACACGTATGATTTGGGCAATAGGGTAGGACTCAGCTCGTGCTGACACGGGGCCGGGGTCCCGTACAGCGCTATTTTTCAGTCGCACCCTCTCGCACAGATGTTACGCGAGGCCTTTCAAGCTTATGACTATATAAGATGCAATAAATATTAATGTAATATCTATCGAAAAGTTTATCAATACTGTTAAATACTACAGTGATTTGAAGGGCGTATACCGCCACACGCCAGGGGGCGGGCGGGGCGCGCGGGGCGCGGTGCTTCCGGCGCTTCCCGCGGAAATAGGGCCTGTTCCGGCGCTCGTCTAACGGCGAAGGCTCGGGACCTTATTCTAGAACTAGCTGTGCCCGCAGTTTCGCCCGCGTGCAAATCAATGTTTTTGCCGTTTTCGCAACATTTGTCATTGCTGCTCCACTCCTATTAGTCATAGCGTGATGGTATATAGCCTATAGCCTTCCTCGATAAATGTACTATTCAACACAAAAGTAATTTTTCAATTCGAAGTAGTAGTTCCTGAGATTAGCACGTTCAACTAAACAAACTCTTCAGCTTTATAATATTAATAAAGTATAGATTTTCGATATAAATGTTAACAATGCTTTTCTCTACCGACATGTCTATTATATTTCATTAGGTAATTGTTTTATTTAACAATTTAGTACACCGACGAAAAGATTTTTATAGATACCCAGATACGAAATTGTATATACGAGTATACTCGTATAGTCTGCTTATCTTTTGTCGAGATATTTTCCTAGAAATGGATAGGGTAGAGACATAGGCGTAGGCTGTGCATGTAAACAAAGGTAGTATAGTCATATGGGATGACAAATATATAAGACATAGCGTAAAAGTCTGTTTGTGTGAAATGTATTAATTGTTTAATATCAAAACGAAAAAAAAGCAAGTGAAATTTTTATTGCAAAACCAATGAGGCTAGCGGTCGTGGACAGGCGACAGAGGCTTCGTCGCTTCCCGCGGAAACGCCGCCGCTTCCGGCGCCCGTGTAATGGTCACACGACGGAAACATTTACTAACAGGTATTTTAGCTGTGGTCGCTTATAGCTCAGGTGTCAGCCTCTCGCTCCAGACGCCTGGGTTCAAATTCTAACGAGGTAGGCAGAAAGCAGCGAGTGCCAAATAGGTCTTACAAAATTACGTGACTAATTTAGCAATTTTTATATATTTTTTTTAATTTAGATTTCTTATTTTTATTTTTAAAAGTTTTATTTATTTATTTCTTTACTTTATCTTTATTTACAAAGTTGTTGTTATTTGTTTGTTTTTTTTTCTTGGACAAATAAAATTATTCTTTCTTTCTTTCTTATTTTGAAAAAGTACGTTTACGAAAGTATCATCGCTATCCTGATACCTGTAGTACAAAAACAAAGAATCGAATGAAAATATTACCATTGAACCGTGGCTTTCATAAATATAACAAAAGTACACGGAATTACGCTGAAACTTAAAACAAAGTCCCGCAACACTACCCACACACGCGCAGACAAACAATAAAATACGTCGTCGGATATATCGCGCGAACATACGTCCGCCCGTCAAATTGATAACTTGATAACCGACCCTCGGGGCGGCGGGATCCCGCAATCCCGCATCTCGCAATCCCACGGCCCGCAATCCCGGGCTTATCCCCGGTGAAAAGAATCGACGTAGGTGGTTTTTAGTGCGATGCCCGCGTTTTATTATTTTATGTAAATCGTAATACGACGGGATGGAACGATAACAATCCCGCGTCCTCCATCCATGTTTTTCTCCGCGGCCGCTGAGCGAGGCGTTGCGTGTTTTATCCGACATTTTTTTTAGTTCATTCACAATATCTTTGATCGCCAGCTACTCTCCGTGCCTTGGAATTAGGGGTGCGAAAACAAGATCGGCATGTTTTTATGACATACATTACATGCATAGTATTTTAAATATTAACCTTGGTCATGTGACCCATACGAGCATTACCAACGTTATTGCTATACAAGTTATAAGTCGTACAGAGTCCAATACTTAGTGTAAATATTGCAGCTTTACTTCAATTCCACTGTATAAGCGACATCAAATTATACAGTGGAATTGAAGTAAAGCTGCAATATTTAAACTAAGTATTGGACTCTGTAGGACCAGTAGGACTTATAACTTGTATAGCAATAATGTTGGTAATGCTCGTATGGTGATGTCGCTGCTAATGGGTTGACTGAATTAGTCAAGATACCGGCCGAAAATAATGACAACCTTTTGCCATTAACCGGTTTGTTCCTTAGCCACAAACTCATCGTCTACGTCTGAGCATCCGACTTCGATAACAGTAAAAATTCCTTGTAATGAATTCGATTTCGAGTTTCGTTTGTTTTTATAAAAGAAAGGTGCTACGTAATTATATATGCAATTTCAAAATCGGAACGCCACCAGCTCACCGCGCTCACCGCACTCGTAAACGTTTTATACCGGCGCGGTGAGTCGCGGCGCCGCGCGGACATTATCGCGCGTCGTAAAAGCGACGTAAAACCTCGCAAAATGGCGGCCGCGTCGACGGCTGACGGCTGCGCCTCGACACAGTCCACGGAATCCGTGATTTTTTGAAGTGAATAATAATAATACTTCTTTAGCGGCGTTGTGCACTTTTTGTAATAACAAATGTTAAACTCGCGTCAGGACACGTGGCCTGATCGAAAATTCGTAAGACGGCATTAGAATATGCTGTATCTACGCGTGATCGAAAATCGATGTTATCATCGAAAAGTCGTAAGAGTATTCGTTTCGAATCGATCGAAAATTCGTAAAGAGTAAATATTATATGCTGTATCCTACGCGTTTGATGGTCGCCTAGGCAACCACTGTTATTAATAAATGGAGTCATGAACGTTGTGTTTTTTTAATCCTTCATTTTTTCACTTTTGCCAGACTCCCAGTGTCCAACCCGTTGTTTGTTTTAAACCCGATCCCTTCACTAGCTGCGAGCTGAGTCTGTCCTGATTACACACTCTTGTCTTATCGCTACCCCTCTAGACGGGCCAGATGGCGAGCGTCTTGATTCTTCCGACATTTCGCACAATGTCCAGACTCCCGTCAAAAAACCGAATCCCGACAAACAGCTTTTTCTAAAGCGACAGTAGTAATAATAATTTCAAATGGATACGCTTTTACGTTCACTTCGCCGTCGAACAGACCGGGCCTGCTGCTTCCGCTCCCGCGCACCCTTTGTTTTCTTCTTTCTTTCATTTCGTTACGTGTTACCTATAAACATATCATAATTTCCTATCCTACAGTATTTGAATAACTAACGCAGACTATACGAGTAGGTGTATAAGATAAGGTGCATTTATCCTACCCTGAGCAAGTACGCTATATATAGTATCCTATACTTAATATTGTAAAGCTGAAGAGTTTGTTTGGTTGAACGCGCTAATCTCAGGAACTACTGGTTCGAATTGAAAAAAAATTTTTGTGTTGAATAGTCCATTTATTGAGGAAGGCTATAGGCTATATAACATCACGCTATGACTAATAGGAGTAGAGCAGCAATGACAAATGTTGCTAAAACAATAAAATATTGATTTCCACGCGGGCGAAGCTGCTGATTTTTAAATCGACCTTTATTCAATAAAAATGTATGAGTTTAATTTTACTAAAATAATATTCATAAAAGTAATATCGTCGCAGTGAAAAACGATAGCTGTAATTGGAATTTGTCTTTACTGTATTTAAGACTGCTAATCTCAAATGGATTATCCGGCCTCGGGATATTACCCTGAAGAAAAAACTGAGAGATTGTATCCTTTTGAAGTATGCCCTTGCTTATTAATTGAAAAGGCGTAAAAATTTATAAGGTTGAGAATCTTGAGTCTTACCTTAGATCTCATCTTGCCTGAGTATTGCGGCTATTCTAGTTTCCTGGTATATTTTATTACTCAATTTGTATATATTTTTTGTATTTAGAATTGAAAATGTTAAGTTATATGTTAAGTTATAGTTTTATGAATGATGTGAAGTACCTACTTACTACTTTAATACTGTGGGATATTCAAAAAATTTTGGTGCATAAAGTACTTCCGTCACTAAGCTTGCAGATAATCTACGCTCAATATATATGGAGACGCATTAGGTCAGACGTTGGCGTAAAACATCGGCGTTTTCACAAGTAGTTCCGAATGTTTATTACCGATATAAAAATATGTGATTCGGAACGAAGTAAACAGAAACTTAGCGAAGAAATATCCGCCTAGTTGTTCACCGGGATTCGCCCGGACATTACACATTCTGTTGGCACTCCAAGCCTACAAACAACACCACACTACTTATATATTAACAACATAACCTTTATTGCATTTTAACATTATTTCATCCGTTATAGCTTTAAGCCGCTTGAAAATAGTAGGTACCTAAATATTGGAGATCGTAAATGAAAAAGTAATAGTTTAGTATTTTGAAGTGAATTAAAATTCTCAGTGGAAATTTATTACTCTACCAATTAATTAATATCAAATTACCAGCGATTAATTTAAACCGATAACAATTTTGCAATTACAATATATTATTTTCGTCGTTTCAATTGAAAACCAAGTTCCAAAAAGTGAGAGGAAATTACGAAGAATGAATACAACTTAGATATTCAATTACGTTTTTATTGCAATCACGCCTGTGCATTATTAAGGCAAACGAAGCCAGTGAATAAACAGATTTTTCTTTCCATCTTCTCTCGTTAAAGCCCAATAAAAAAACAGTTAATGCTTAACAACAAGTTACATTAGATAATGGTAAATATGTTATCATTTCATTAATAATAATTATAATAACTGGGGACAATTCCACACACGGCTCTGATCCCAAATTAGCGAATTGAATACCTATGTTATGGTAACCGGACAACTGATAAACATACATAAGTACTATATAATACTTATTTAGATATTTTTTAACGCCCAGAGACAGAACAGACAAATGTGCTCATTACACGAATGTTTGTCCCGCGTGGAAATCGAACCCACGACCTCCGGTTTTGCAGTCGGGGTCTTTAAACACTCAATTTTAAAGTCAGTCAAGAGGCTATTAACGTTCACGTCGGATACAGAGGAGATATACCATCTCGATGAGGCCGAGTAACGATGCGCCGAAAAATACGCCGCCAACGCCGCCCACGTCAACTAAAAACATAAATAATATTATAATACAAGATGTAAATACCTATCCCGTGGAAATTTCGGGATAAAAAGTATCCTATATCTTGCCTTATAATCTACTCTACCTTTCAGTGAAAGTCCCATTAAAATCGGTTCAGCCGTTCCCGAGATTAGCGCGAACAAACAGGAACACAGACGGTAAATAACGATTTTGAAAAGTTTGATTGTGTTTTAGTATCGTGTAAATAAACACTTGAGAAAATACAGTCATTTTGAAATTACAAACAGACAGATACCACAGATAGAGAATAATATATATTAATATCTACACCAATATATAAATGTTAAGATCATCAAATGTTAAGATTACTTCACATTCCCAGATTACAAAACACACAATACCTATACTACGATTATTAGATAACTGATAAACTACTTATATACATAAAATCGGTATAGATATATATATTCTTATTACACCCAGACACAGAACAAACAAATGTTTGTCATTGGTAAAAATCGAACTGCCGATCTTTTCAGTCGGAAATTTTGTTAATGTGAGTGGGTAATAATTGGTCAATATTCATTTACATTTCAAAACCGGGTGACAGCTTTGACATTCCACTTCTGGTGGATATCCAACCGTACTCAAAATTCAACTTTCAATCTGAATTTCAAATTAAGATCCGTTACTATACCGATTCGGGGAATTTAATTTTAATTTTCTGCAATATTAATATTCGTCTCCGTTTGTTAATATCGCAGACTACAATCATTGTGGTTAAGATATTGATTTTAATAATGTTAATATTTACTCTTGCCAAGAGCGCAAATATATGTATGTACGTATTTCTAGTTGAAAATACCAAGTTTTGCTTAAAGAAAACTTCTAAGTAAAGTCGGTTTTATTACGTAAAGTAATGGTTCGATTCGCTTGGATAGTTTATTCCTTTTTATTTTTTTACAGATCAGAATATCGTAAAGTCATTGAAGCCTAGACTATAAATTTTTATTAAGGGCTCTTTATGCGCAAAAGTCTATACATAACTATGTAGAAGCCTTTGTCTTGTAAAATTTACACTTCTGTCTAACAATTGAAGACATGAGTGGATGAAGGTGATATGTCGCAAAATTCTAATTTCAAGAAAATCGAGTGCAAAGTTCAGAGTTGACATAAAAAATTGTGTATATGACACCTTCATCAAGTACATAGTAAAGTTCTAAAAGCCACAAACCGGGTTGTTTTAAGGTTTAAAGTTGTTTGTATGCACATAACACCATCGTTTATGCATAGAACAGCGAGAATTTGAAAATGCGACATATATCACTTTCATCCACTCATGTCTTCAATTGTTTCTTTAATTAATCAGAAAGATTACACCGACTATTTAAGAGTAACCAACTCCGCAAACGTCTTGCCATATAAATTATTCCCGTTTGCAACATTTTCATTGCTGCTCCACTCCTATTAGCGTGATGTTATATAGCCTTATTATCGTGCTACTGTATCATTCAATCGATAAAAGATTTTTTGAAATCGATCCAGTAATTTTTGAGCCAATTCGTTACATACACACAAACAAAAATACAAATCTTTCCTCTTTACAATATTAGTATAGATATAGATAACTATCTTTAATCTAGATAACTATCTAAAAATTCTTTACCAACAAGCCCTAAACGGTCCTTAATGGCGAGTCTTCGTACTCTGAGGGCTGGAAGGCTCGCAAGACGTACCACACCTCGGGACCCTCTTGACTGCAGTTCTGTCGGTATCTTACCGCTGTGACGACTGAAACACATGAATATAGCAATAGCAAGGTCATTAGGTAATTTTACCAACACTTACCGTTGCGTGCATATGCGTTGTTTTCTGCAAAGTTATTATCTACAACAGAATTGCTATTTGGTTTCGCTTAACAACACTTCAATTCGAGTAATCTACTAAACTAATATTGTAAAGAGGAAACCTTTGTATGTCACACAAATACTACTGGACCGATTTAGAAAATTCTTTCACCAGTAGAAGGCTGCATCTTCACTGATTGACATAGTCTATATTAAATTTTCAAAAAAGTAGGGATCCCTTATAAAAATGCAATAACGTAACCCAAGAAGTGAAATAATTTATATGGCAAGACAACGTTTGCGGAGTCAGCTAGTCTTTATTATTATCGCACAACCTATAATGCGATACAATTAATTACTTACAAAAGCCAATGACTCTCGGATGCTCAGACCAATCACAACATCTTCCACTGAATTAAAATGTGTGCAATTGAAGGAAGGCAATCGAATGGAAGATTCAATTTTCTCCGCTCAATAATGAAGTTTTCTGCCAGGTTTGTGTTGCTTTCTGTAACTGTGCTGCATCCCTACTAATATTATAAATGTGAAGTAAGTTTCTTACGCTTTCACGCGAAATCTACTTAAATTATACTTATACTTAAAAAATGCTCGAACAAGCAAGCTATAATACTTACAAATAAAAAGCATGGGCCACTTTGTACTGGACATCTTCGCAGCTCATTGGACAATCGCATTTGTGGGCCAGGAACTTCTCTGAAAGATTATGTGATTTAATATTATGGGGAACGTTACATCGACCGGTCGCAACCCTTTTATGTCCCCTTTCCTCCTTTCTTCCCACCATCCATCAACTACACATCTATGTTCAATCTTATTCGTCGACTCTATCGGATTTGGCTAGCAGCGGTATCTCAGGATTTTACCTGCGTAATGTAATAATTTTGTAAGTCTCAAATTATAGGTAGACTTTTCACACCAACTCAACCGTGAAATATGCTGCAAGCGTATATTAATATCTCTATAAATTATTCTTGTTTTCGTATTAATATAGAAAATAGATTAAGGAAATAGTCTGTTAATAAAAGAAATTTCAGTGTTGGTTAAGCAGTTTCAGAGTTTACCCCTTACAAAGGCACAAACAAATTTTACCTCTTTATAATGACTAAAGCCAGGACTTAAAGTTCCAAGGATTGCCATCGCCTGATTGCCAAAAAACAGCTACTAAGATCTGATTGAATATTGAACCAAATATACCACAGGAATACCATTTATGCTTATATCATATACATAATACAAACCTCTGTTCGAGTTCAAACAAGCCAAGCCCTTAATGTCGCAAGCGGGAATACCAACTGTAAAGTAATATACACATTTAATACTAATCATAAAGATAATTTTTGTTATTATACCATCAAGCCAGGTCTTTAATTGGGTAGGCAGGGCGCATCGAGTGCGAAATATCCCTGTCCTTACAAACGTCAGGTTTGTAAGTCATTCAATCTTTATTTATAAGAAGCTGACCTAATACTCATCTCACCGATTTCAGAAAGGAAGTGATGGGAACAGTTGCAATACTTCTCCTGAGCGACAGCCTTGCAATTCAATATGCACGCACTGTACGTGTACTCGTGGAATGGCCACCTCTGGTCGGAGGTACTGGGCGTCTCGGAACGGAAGAGGCAATCTCGAATGCCCTGCGGTATGAACTTCACTGATTGATCGTTTACTGTTTCTTCTGCCTGCCACAAAGGTAACAACAACATAGGTAACAACAACAAATGTAACATCAACAAAGATAACAAAAACAAACGTAAGAACAATAAAGTTATGGTAAAAACTACTTGTTGATACAACAATAATAAAAAATAAATACCTAATAATAAATAACTGGGGACAATTCAACACACGGCTGTCTGATCCCAAATTAGGCCATTTATGT
>DWGJ01003369.1:0-13511 GCA_018246895.1 Aspitha aspitha aspitha | reverse complement strand
ATCGGTAGGTTCACGCACGAGACGGTCGCTCAACCGAACGCAAACTTGCGACAACTGCCGCAGGGTTCCTTTTTTATGCATAATCGTCAAGCGCGTGGTCGAGATCTTGCCTCATGGAAAGCAGCGATGTGGCTTATGTACCACGTTTGCCTACCAAATGCCTATTAACCTTTCATTCACTTTGCAACAGTAATACACAGAAACTCTTTCTTACAATGCAATTTTTCTGTCTTTCAAGTGTTAACCCACAAATGTCAAGATCAAGTTTGTTTCACTTCCTACGCTTTATCTTTTCATGTTTTATTGCACTTGCAATAAAAAGTATTGTTATGTCATTGGCGGTGGTCAGTTGACCTGATTTTTTCCGTTATCGTTGCAAAACGTTGCGTTTTAAAACGTGACATTATTATGTTTACCTATTTGTGATATGTTTGACAAAGTGAAATATAATAAGAACCGGTATTTAGAAATTGAGCCAAGTTCAAAACTTTACGTGATATATATATCTACATAAATAGAAATAATAAAACTTTAGTCTAACCATTAAAATATATAAGAAAATGTCGATAGGATAGGATAGCAAACGAATCATCACTGAGTTACGATTATTACAAATGTATGTCCTATGACCCATGACTATGCGTCAACTGATACAGGCTGATGTTGATGTTTAGGTTGGTGTTGCCAATCATACAGGGGCATGCTAGGCTGCTATCACTAAGCCTCCATACAAGAATATAATTTCGTGGACATCATTATATTTAATAAGCATATTTAAGAACCTACGAAAATCTAATTTGATTGGTGTACCATCCATCATTTTTCATTTTGTATCTTAGATATACTCGAGATTCGTATTAATGCTACTTTTAGCTTAATATTCAATTTATCAGATAGTTCAATCAGGAAATCCACAATGAAAATAAGGATTCATAAATCACACTTTGTAATAGAATAAATTGAAGACAAACTTAATTGAAAATGTTTAATTCTTATCTCTTCGTCCCATCTACAGGATACCCAACAATATCAAATACGCCCCACGAAAAGACCTTTCCCATTAAACAAATTTTATCGATTACAAAGACTACAATTAGCTGAGCTTACGATTTTTAACACAATATATAATTTATGTACAATATACAGAACTACCTAAATTATTAATTATAAACTATTTGAGTTCTTTAACTTCGTTTCAATTTAACCTAGAGCAATTTTTTTTTTACAAGAATTCCAATACATGAAGTAAATTAAAAAATTGTAGATGGTATTGGGAAATCATTATATGTATTTCTTCTGCAAATAATTAATATTTGCCAAAAAATACTTAAACCTATGGTGTAGTGTTATCTGTTATTTGTTGTAGACATGTTAGAGATCTACCAAAGGTCTGTCAGACATGAATATTTTTTTAAATATACAAACTATACCGTTTGGGTAGCGATCACTATACGAATATATTTGAATCGAAACAATATATTTGCAAGTAAAATCGAAGTTTTATTTCTACGAGATCGTATCAACGTGAGGCCGGAACGATGTTAATGCAGGGCCATAAATATGCCTTTTCATATCCGCCCTTTAGTAGAATATCTATCCGAAGATAATGTATGCAAAATTCGATAGTGAAAGTACAATTTTTTCCTTACATGACGACTTTGAACAGGCGTTATGTCATTTGGTCCTGCGTTCTTCGTTTCAAGCGAGTAATAAAGATTCAGTGAAATTCGATCCAATTTAAAATTTTGGAATAGGTGTTTCTGTCCATTGGTGTAATGAAATAAACTGTTGATCATTTTTAACATTTAAAAAGTGTCTTTAGTATTTTAGAATTTAAATATTCTATTTAATCTTTGTGGATAATGTGCATGATTGAAATACTCTTTGTTAATAATATAAGAAGTATCTACAAAACTATAAGTATTATCAACAAGTGTGAAAAATATAGCCAATATATAAACAAACTGTAAAAAACTATCTAGAGACAGGGTTTCACGCAAACCAACAGTTGAACATGAAATGCTTCATTCGCAATTTATTGCCAAATGAAATTATATCACACCTATTAATATTAATGATGTGATAATATTATTAATATCATTTAAATATTGTGCCACACGCTTTGGACTAAATAACAAACATGATAACAAATATTGCCAGCAATCGTGCGTAAACTGTGCAAAAAATCCCGCTTACGGGTTCGCGTTTGACTCAACACAACATGACACATTTAGGGCAGCGATACGCCAGCAAGCGCTGAAATAGAATTAAGTTTGTGTCGTTTTGTCAACGATACAATATGACATACATTGCTTACTGTACATGAAAAGCTGTATTATGTATCGAACTGATGCGGTAATGGAAAATTTGATATACATAAATGTTTTATGACATGTTTCAAAACGCAGGGTACTGCCAGACTGGCACGGTCCACGCGTAGCATATTTTTAGAGTCGTATCTCTTATTAGTCATGTTGCACCCCAGCTGTTTTGATTAGGTACTCGATTCTTCGTGTGTCAGCTACCATCTCAGAGCACATGGCGAGGAAGACCTAATTAAACCAAATGCGAATTATATTTAGCTTTTTTATTGACTGGCATCTGAACGTGTGACAGCCAGAAAACAGTTTGCACTAGCACTTGGATTCTTCGGTGGGAACATTTTCAGTATCTTCGCAGGTTCGTACTGGACAAGATGGGTACGCTCTAGCCCAACAGTGGGATGCAAAAAATATCCGTTAACAATAACAAATAGTTAGATGGAAACAGTAGGTATTTACCGAACGTATTTGTATAAAGGCATGACACAAATTAAAATGAAAATTGTGGTATATAAATATTAATAATACCTATTCACAAGGCGCTCGAATCATTGTCAAATTTAAATTGATATTTTACATTAAGCGTCCAAACATTACAACAACATGAATTATTGCAGTTGCTACATACCTGCTCACAATGTACCTTACAACCTCGACGCAACCGCATCGTTGCGGTTTCCGTATTGACAGTATTTCGATACTTTGCATTACAATGTACAACATCAGTATCAGTATCTATAACTACGAGCACTTAGTTTAAGTAATAAAACAGAATATAAAAAAAAATACTTTTATTTTTTCACATTTTACTTTTATTTTTGCTGTTTTTTTTACGTTTTATTTCAACATTTTTCCTCAATGATTATTCCTCCATGTATTAGGGGTCTTAAAGTTGACTCGTGTAAGATAACTTAAAGGTACACATGTATTACATAAGACGGTACGTATGCTTGTTAAACCTAGAAAGTTTAGGTAATTCAACAGTAGCGAAAACTCATCAAAATCATTAATTATATGAAAGGACAATGCAAATATTATTAAGAAGCGCAAATTACATCTAGAGCAGATGTTCAGAGATGATACTTTACAGACAATTTTGATGATCAACGTTGCTGCTTAAAGACGAATTGGACGAAGAAAGAAATCCTGGCATCGCAACACAGAATGCATTGCCATCGTAAACGAATCGAAACTGTTTTTTACGTAAATAATAAAAACAGATTCCAGTTGGAAGTCGACTTTAAAGGCAAAAGGCACTTGAAGAAGATGCAACTAGATGTTAGTTACATCCATAGCATTAAAGGGATCTTGTTACAAGCGGAAAACTATACATTCTGTGGTCTTTATCTGTAAAAGATAACTTCCAGGAATGGAATAAACAAAGACAACCTTGACGATCTACACTGTCAACTGTTAACAAGAGCGCTGTATTAAATAGGCTGCATGGAAAGTTCAATTGACTAACCACGCACTTAACATAGCGTTCAGCGTTCACAGTTGCACATCTGCAATCAATCAACAACGTATCGCTACCACGACATACTATACTTGTCTTATTTTGTCTGGTCTGTGCGTCTGTCACGCCAATTGCACCCAGACTGCGCTAATACACGTTATTAACCCTCGCTAAATGTCAAGTTAAATAAACCAGAGTAATCTATTTAACGAGTTTGTTGCTTGTTACATGCTACTAATATTATAAACGTCATAGTTCGTATATTTGTTTGTTTGGATTTGTATAAAACTTTACATACAGATGCTTCGTAGAAAACATACTGCTTGAATGTGAATGAAATTGTGTATATAGATTCGTTATGGGCCGAACATTGACATAGTTTTTGTGCCGGCTAAATATACGGTTCCTTTAGATGGTTCTTTCCTTAGGATTACAAATGAGTGCTTTCTACCTCACGAACCTCAAAGGCCTAGGAAAGGCCCTTACTGCGCGAAGAGTTACATGTAGAAAACAGATTTAGAAGCTATTATGTAAATAAGCAGCTCGATTATAATTATACAATTGTTTCCAAATGCTTGTTTTCTCGTGTCAAATCCACAGCTGAGTTTGTATTGAATAAAAATTATTTTTAAGTCTCGTCACTACTACATAATTCCAGGTATTAATAGGAATCAGTACTAAGACGAACAAGTAAAAATTTAGTCCTACTAAAAAATCCATCCATACTACAAAAGATCCACATAAATTCGACATGTAATCATATAGTAACTTACATAAATGGGACCCTCCCGTAGAATACGTTTGGAACTAAAATAGCGAACGCGTCAACAAAAAAACTTAATTACCGCTCTTGTATTCTTTCACATACACTAACATCATTTGTCAACTGAGTGATAAAATTTTCTCGATTGCAAGAAATTGTACACTTCTGCATAAAACTGGTTAAAGAATGAATAAGCCAAATTACGAGAACGATAAGTGTCGCTCGCGAGTGGTAATTTTCAAAACGGTTTGTATCCAGACTGTATACTTGACGAAACTCGTTGGACTCAACTGTACTTTGGTCTTTTTTACACTACCAAAAAGAACCGTTATTATTATGCTCTGACTTTTAATAACAGCCGTTTCAATGGAAGATATGCTAGGGCTGGAAAGAAAATTACAAACAAGAATGTTCTTGGATAATGAGGTTACAAAAATAGTATTAAGGAGGTAAAGAAAGGCCAAGGTACTTAGAAGATACATAGAAGTAACACTGAACTTAACACAAACAACTCAAGTATAATAATTCTATGGAAATCTATGTAATATAAAAGGTACGCGAGTGCGCAGAAAAATCAGAACCACTGTCTCACTACAATATTCCAAACAACATTAAGTTGAAAAATTACGCGTCCTAATCACGGTACTGAATAAAACATGTGCTAAACATCCCGAAGCCACGTGCGGTAGGTTTTTACTGTCGTTTTTGTCCAACATTCCTGCCAACGGTCGAAATGTATCGGCCGTTTGTGTCTCATTGCAAATCACGTATGTCGTGGGCGAACATTCAAGGACACTTCGGATTTAGTGTCGTTCGTTACATCAATACCCATAATCCATATTTTGATTCTAAACGATAGCGCTTATTACTTTTGGTTAGCATTATGTAGGAAAAGGCACGACATAACAGATTCAGAATGAAGAGAGACGGCACTCACAGAGGTCTCTCAAGCTGACGTTGATGAAGAGGCGTTGATGAGAGGAAGGTATAATATGAGTTTTAGGGCTGATAAGAGTCAATAAAGCATTGTGCTAATAACGTTTTACTTTATAAATCCTGTGGCAATATCTGAGGCCGCTGTAGCCGCTAAGCAACGTATACCCATACCGATTTCGATTCGAATATAACGATCTCAGAAAAAAATGTATTTGAATTGAATACCACATTGTGAAATGGACATTCGTACAAAGAGCCGCAATTAGATAATATCTCCCACTGTAGAGAGGTCTCTCTAAGAGTATATTCTGGACCAAGACGACTATTTAAATACACTCCCGACACAAGTGTTTAAGCTTCAGTCTTAGTCACGGAACCCACAGTCTTG
The DNA here is from genome assembly GCA_018246895.1 of Aspitha aspitha aspitha. Taxonomy (NCBI): domain Eukaryota; kingdom Metazoa; phylum Arthropoda; class Insecta; order Lepidoptera; family Hesperiidae; genus Aspitha; species Aspitha aspitha. The sequence goes on along the minus strand of DWGJ01003369.1, from coordinate 7,647 downwards.
ATTGGCCATCTGTTAAATTAAACAATTGCTTTGTATGGCACACTATCGTAGTGTACCACACATTAATTGCAAATCGTTGGAAGTAAATGTTGAGAGTAATTAAAAAATTACTTTTATATGTCATTGAAGGATAATTGGTTTTAGATCGAAATACATTTTAAATTTAATTAATCGTATGAAATTCAAGTAATCATTAAATAGAGCGATTAACATAAAAATTTATTGGTTTGCATGTAAAATCAATTTGTTCGCGTAACTTACCCTCGTCATTTTATAACATGTAACAGGCATAAAAATTTTCAATTTATCAAAGTTTAAAGAAAAACAACACTCGCAACCGGCTCCAAAAACGCAGATCGCATGACAAAGCATCATGCGGCTTCTACCTCTACCATCAGGAGCGCTTAAATCTTAAATATTACCCGTAATAACACTTGAGACGCGTTTAGGGCCGCTCCATTACTTTCCCTGCGACCAAATTACACGGAGATTAACTCAACGGCCGAAAAATAAAAAACTGATATCCTACACCTCTACAGTATAATTATGTGTGTCTGTCTGTACCAGTACAACCACAATACAATGTGTATATAAATCTGTTTTATTGAATATTGCACACATTACCCAGGTAAGTTATTTTAATATGTTTATTGATTCTGGTATGTACCTAGTCTTGTTTTTTTTTAAATAATCAGTATACACACTCATCATAACTTTAAATTAAATTAATCCACTGATATGTACGGCGCTCCTCTTTCTTGAAAAGATAAAGTTTATTAAAAGCCATACAAGTACCTTCTGCAGGAAAATCATACAAGTTTATGTTTCATTGGTAAACGTTATTTTCTGTAAAAAACACGGTATTTTGTTGTTTGCCTAGACAACGTCGTATTGAGCGCTAGTATGTACACAAAATCTCATTTAGAATCGGTGAGTTATGGCTACGAGCATGTAGTCGACGACTTTCTCCCACAATTTCCTCACTTTCATACTCAAAGTACGTTTAATCTCTGTTCAGGGTCAGAACATTGTACTGTTGCCTAACCGCATGCACCTTGTTAGATACGAGTACAATAGCTTGTGTTACTTTAATGCTTACACCATATAACGTATCTTAACTTAGTACTATTGCTGTAAATACTATGTGACATGTCCTATTTTTATTGAAACCTTTGGCAGATACGTTTAGCTCCCACACAATACAATATTTTTATGTAAAAGCGTTTTTTTTTTAATTTAAAAGCTTCTTATTGTTGAAAGTACACAATCTGAAATAATGGACGTCCTAAGGATAGACGATATCTAAAAATTCATATACGCTCTCCCTGCGTCAAAAGTAACGTAAGTTAAGTAACCATATAGTGCTAAAAATCACATTATAACCAGTCTTCGTGGTATTCCCAAAAGTTTCTTGCTACTCAAGCTCACAAAACGATTCTGAAATAGAACTTCGCTTCCACCATCAACATATACATACAATACATTGAACTTTATAAGGTAGTAATAACACATTTAAAGAGGAGGAATTAATTTCCTCGGATCCCATTGTTTTGTGATAAACTGTCGTGACAATGAATTGAAAACAGTCAATTACTGACAGACTGACTGACTGAAGCTCGCAACGGATTACTGGAAATCAATTTATCCAGTCACTACAAAGAGTAGTTCTATTAATGTTCATTATTACTCAATATCACCAGTCGACAAACACTAGTATATACTAAAGTATATATTAGTATATAGTATATACTAGTATAAGTGTGTCCACATGTCCTATCTACACAACTGGCAGATAATTACCACTTGTTTAGAATCGCATGCGTTTATTTCTTATTACTATCAATATATTATAACTAGTTAACACTAAATGAAATTGAGAGTTGCAAATCGTACCGGTGACCGTAATTAATTATTTGTTATTTTAATTAGACGCATATGGGGCTCTTCAACATACGCATGAAAAGAGTTCTCCTTAAAACCGGCCACATTTCCAACTACATTAGTATGATCCGTCTGCACGTCTGCTAGATTAAATGTATAAAAAAATCCCTGCCCAGTACTTAAAAGCAGTGGAAGGCACTCTGACAATTCTCCATTTTAAGTTTCACATTCAAAGCATACTTGTACATTACAATACTTTAGTGCCGGATTGGTAAAAACAACGATTCATTTTAAGTAGATTCATTACATAAATATCCAACTTAAGCATGGACTACGACATGCAATTGGCAAGATTTTAGATTACAATAAATTACCCGCCTTGTCTTTAGCACGAAAGCGTTTCGAAAATGCTGTTATTATTCTAATTTCAAATAATGGACACTTCAATTTTGGTTACATAAATAGTAAATAACGGTCTTCGAATGCTTGAACCGTTTTATTTAATTTCTAAGCGGAAGTGCCATCTCCGCATGCATACAATTTGCACAGACCGAAGCAGTAAGTGGTCCTATTGTAAGATATTACGTGGCGCGCTAATCTTCATCTGAATTACACCAAATCACAGGTCACAGTGTCCAACATCACAACATCACGCGAAATATTTTTTGTGATATACACGCACCACAGATTAAAAGAAACTGGAAACGCGATCGAGAGGTTTCTTTTAATGTCACAACCACATCGACCAAGACAAAATTCATGCAAAATTGACCGCATACTCTGTTAATAAATGAAATTTATGAATGACATTAGAAAATTATTTTGGTATAATATTGTCAACTTCCAACAGGTATTCTAAAGATTAGTGTAAACCATAAACAAATGAAGATACTAATATACGCAATTTCGAACAAGTTACCTTAAACTTTGAACTTCTGCTAATACCCGGATCTTTTCTAGTAGTTCTTTGTCTGTTTCCTAATTGTCCGAAATCTCTAACTTAGGATGATAACCGACACCACGGCAAGTAATGCGTTCACCATTTTTATGTCATTAAATCCTGTCAATCGCCTGCGTTTAAAACCGGGACACAGTATACATATTTTGCTAGTTTCTTTAACACAGTTACAAAAACCGGTACGAATTTATGTTAGAAATTTAATCACGAAATCTATTATTGCAGTTAACTTTAATAGATAATAATGATTATTTTCTTCATATCTGTTACATTGTTTATGAAGGCAACATACACACACGTATATTTGTGAAAGGTTAAGCGTACGAAAACTAATATATGTAGGTAAGCGCCAGTCTCCAAGTCAATAACTTAAACAGTTACAGTACACGAATTGAAGAATGCAAGAACTTCAAATATACAAGTTAAAAAATTGGGTTATTTTTGCACGAATCTATCAACAAAATGTTAAATACTCACTAATTCATACACTTTAGTATTTATTAAGAAAATATATTAGAATTTTATTATACAACAACTGCTGTATATGGCCTGTATATGCATTCATATGTTTTAATGTATACTTACGTAGATCGACACACATTTACTTGTTCAGTTTATAACTTGTCATATTATATAATTATCTCGTTATTCATATATTGTGTTCGGAAATTGATTGACACATGCACATTTAATTTGCTGCGGTAAAAGTAGTCTGTCTACCACAATAAGGTATTGAGCTTTGAGTTAGTTTCTTAAAAACATGCAAACAATTTCCTACTTATAGGCACACTTTCGCTCTGCATTACATCAGGTAAGTTCTAAGATAGATGAAATTAAAAATATTCAAACAATGTTATCTTTTATTTAATTTTCCACTTCATATCCTTACAGAAATCTACCGTTGATGCAGTACTACATATTATCAACTACATATATCTAACCTTTCTCTATTCAATAACAATTTTCTTAGATAAAACTTTTTTCAATTGGTTATATAATAATGTGTCTGTCCACTTCCTTCTATAGCTATGTATACTTTGTACCATAATATTAGTCACTGTATCATGAAACGCATTTCGTAATGTTAAATTTGTCGAAATAAATGAGACGCTCATACGCATTATCATAAAGTGACCTATTGTGAAACACCAAGGTCGATTACGCCCTGATAGCATCTGTAACACCTGTCAGATTACCGAATAGTTGGCCGTATATTAACAGTATTAATAATACTTATTCTATGTGCAATAACTGGTTAATAAAGAACGGATATCGACAATCACCAGGCAAAATTTTCTATAGCGGATTAAATTTTTAAAACCATGAAATTAAAATCATATTGTTAATTAATTAACAAAATATACTGTTTTTTAGTTTTTGATTTAATTAAAATGACATGTAAATGCTTTCACATATAATAGAAATACGTAGCATTTAATACGGTGTCTCAAGAAGTACTAAAAGGTTATAAGTATTTATTGCAAAGAAATAATCTTAGGTAACAATTTAATAAGCAGTGTAAATAATTTTATTAAACCTATGTAAAGTAGGTTTATACACATTATAAGTTTGAATAATATGTGAACAAAGAAAACTATTATTCCTAATATCTTATTAATTGCTATAAAACTGCGCTATCGAAAATAATCAATACAGACCAAATATGTACATTTTCAAGAAATTATTAACAGATGCGGGAATCTGTAAGTCTTAACTTAAATATCCCTGAAAAGCCAATAAAATAGTAATATTTTTAAATATAATTTAGAAATTTAAATTCAAGTTACCTTATAAACGTAAGTCGACAGGCCTTGGACTTATATAATGATTAAAATTATAGTCAACACTAATACCCAATTAGTTATTCATAAATTCCAATCACACAATCACTTGGAGCAATTAGCTACCTCGCTGCGCAGCTCTGATTGTTGTACTAGTTTCAATTATTTCAAGCACACCATTACACAGTATTATTATAATGACTATTGATTTTGCCGGCAGCGAATTGCATTTGAAGATCTAAAACGTAACTTTAGCTCATTAGATGTGATACAGATGCTAAACAACTACAATATCGTGCAGCTCGTACTAACTATACCTTATTTTTATAAAAATTTAATTTGCGAATATAAAATTAAAAAGAACATCAGCCATATCGAATGAAAAAGGATGTAGAATTGCACGACCTTGCTGCTTTTAACCAAATATAGAATTCAAATTAGATAAGAGTCTAAAACCTAGACGTTCATAAGTGCGGGAATATCGAAAATTGTCATGTTATTTTAAACATTCGTTATTTTATGAAACTTGTAATGTTCAATAATATGTACAATAAGATGAAATGAACAAATAATATATCCAAATAAAATCCTTTTTGTTTAAAAATTTACACAAAACCATGTTGATCTTCCGTTTTTCCTTCATATGGGGAATCCGTTTTCTTCTTTCCTAGCTCATATTAACTGTATGACAAATGTACAAAAGACACATCTCCTACTTTAAATGGACATCCGGTCACTGTGGTAATTACAACAATATTAAAAGTAGAGAATATTGCTTTTGATACTTACTATTACAGAACTGCCAAAAGCAATGAGACGTAATTTTTAACGAACTTCAAAAAAGGAAGAGTTCTCAATTCAACTGTATTTTTTTTAATAGATGAAGGCTTGTGCGAATCAGCGGCCTTGGAGGTCGCGCTGCCACGTGTCGGCTCATAAACACACGCGAGGGACGAAAGGAACGGTCTGTTACACCACACCGGTTTGCAAGAGGATAATCGCGTTACAAAATGCTTTAATGAAATATATAAAACGGCGTCACTTTCTAAAAAATTATTTTACATAAACCAAGCAAATTTATTTCAAACAAATGTAGGTATGAACTTTACGTTAAAATTTTACAATTTCGTTTCGCGGCATTTTCAAATCGACGTACATATCACTCCGATAGTTAATGAAATAATACTGTAGTAATTGTAGTTTGTATTTAAATGATAATTACCCATAAAACCGATAAAGTCGAAAAAGATGGTACAAAACGCATGACAAGATTTTGCAACGCTTTTGAACAAAATGAGCCATTTGAATTCACATGGTTGCGTGTAGGTCAGATACGATTTAGTGTTATTTTATTGTTCAAGACTCCCAATGTAAAACAAATGAAAGTATTACGTAAACACAACGCACGCGACTGTACTTTAATGGCTGCGCAAGATTGTCACGCCGGTCGTTTCATATCCCAACGGATATTCTCGTATTGTCGGCGCATTTCGAAACACCTATAATTTTTACGCACATCTTGTTAGCAGAGAGATAACATTGTAATATGCCAGCTCAATTACTGCCATGCAACCAGTAAATGTATGTATGACTAACATATGTTTGTGCTATATAACAAATGTCATATTTATTACAACATAAAAATAAATAGATATAGAGCCTTTTCCATATCGTTCATCTTGTTCCCATAAAATGTTACGATTTTTTTTATGTACTGTTTTATTTCATGGGATAATTTGTGAACGGTGAAAACATTTGTAACGCACGAGACATTTATTACAATTACGTAAAAGAGTTATTCGTATATTAAACCGAGAAATTTAATTAAATTATTAATTATACAACTTTAACTATAATTGCTATGGTAATAACTATTGTAAACTGTAATTATTGTAAAAACAATTACGTCGTAACCATTTTCGGTGTAAGGAATGTTTCCTTAACTTTTCTGCGAACGAAACATAGAAAGTGTTTTATACTTTACCTAAAACCTGTTGCCAACATTTAATACTGGCTAATCGGATGTTGAAACCATTATGTTGTGTGTTTAACAACAGTATCTAATTTCATATTCTGTAATATTATGTTAATAGGTCTGTGGAAAGATTGACAAATAGAGAAAATATATTTCTTGATGGTAATTGCGCACTGTTTAATAATTTTTTTATACAATAACGAATTAATAATGTGGTGTATGTGCTTTTATTACACCAAATACTTCTACGCATAATGTAATTTCTGTATGTAATAATGTAGGTACACATACACGTTTCGCCAGCATCTATACAAGCACGGTAAAAACACCGCAAAAGGGAGACGGAGGAACAGTTGACCTCCTAAAATATCCGAAAACGAACTCAGCGTCTGAACTCAAGCATAAACAAGGACTACATAAAATATGTACTCGTAGGTACAGGCGCCGTCCGATTTCCTTTCCGAATACCGCGACGTGCCAGCAAATAGAAAAAACACCGGAAGTGATGCGCACGATTGTACTTTCAAAGCAGCCGAACAATATTCTTTTTTTTCTAAACATTAAATACGAACAACTGTAAAACAAGACAAAAACAATTGTATTAAATAATTTGTTGACTCACAAAAGACGGGCCTGGAGGGAGCGTCCCACTATTGTTTGCGAAACGTGCCACATTGCACGACGTCGACTTTTGTCATATATTCCAAACCACTGCCTCTCAAATAATATTGCGTGCCCAAATTCCGACCCCTTTAGTCACAAACCGCAATTAACAACGGAGCCTAGCGTGTACTTTTCTTCGTTTTCTAATAGGATATTTGAAACTTGATAAAATAAACAAAACATTTCATAAAAACAAATGTTCTTTCTAATCATGTTATTTATCAATGTGTGTTACGAATCTTAATTATATGTATTATTAATAAAATATTATAATATAATGTAAAATGCGCTAAATAACAGACGTCTGTTACACATAGCCCATGTTGATTCATAAATTTTTGGAAAATAATAGTAATCGTTTGATATGTGGTTAATTATGTCACTACATT
>DWGJ01003368.1:0-13512 GCA_018246895.1 Aspitha aspitha aspitha | reverse complement strand
ATATCGATTTCGATCGTGTTGTGTTGTTAAAGTGTTATCTCTTCCTAATCGCGCGAATACAAATTATTTTTATAGATAATCAGTTTCTAAAAGAAACATTAAATATTTGACGATATTATTATTACTGTACTAACACGCCAGGTGCCTAACGGGGTAGGCAGAAAGCAACGATCGCCAAATATCTTTATTCTTATCATTACAAACCTGACTAGCTTCACTACATTCATGACTATCTTAATACGTATACGCCGGTTTCGGTGACTCTTGACCATGTAATTATGACCTAATAACTTCATCTGTTTATTGAATAAAACAGGCAGAAGACTAAGAAGAGACTTGCTGTCCGGAACTGTGATGATTACGCAACATTTCACAGAGAAAATCGTCACGCCCGGAGAAGATGTAAGTTTGTAAATATATACATACAATATCTATAATTAATAATAATAGTTTAGTAGCCATAATTATGGACATACATATATTATAAACCCTGACGTCTAAAGAAGCGTGAGCTATCAGGAATCAGTTTGGTACATTCCTAATTATAGTAAAGAGTACATACATACCCTAAGCATAATATTAAGATATAAGAATACATTATAACTATTTGTGTGTTTGACTATTACTGACATACGTGAGAGGTTTCTTATATGTATATTTAAGTACGTCTAAGTTTGAATAAATTGTTTGAATAAATGTACTATTCATGAAAATAGGGCAAGTCTAGATAGATATTTTTTAACACCAGGAAATGTTTTTAACCCTCATTAACCAAATAGCTAGATAGAAACGGGTCTGCTTCATTTTGATGTTACTACAACATTCCTTTACTAGCAATGTTGTAATCAAAAATAGCACAAATTACACAAGCAAAATGTTACTTTGTTTCCAGAATTTTCCTTTCATGGACGTTTAAATATTCCACAATCGGTCTACTATCGACCGCGCTGTATTCATTCGTTTGACCTTTAAATATCTCGTGTTTATTCAATAGCCGCGTTTGTAATTTCAATAAAAGCAACCCCAAAACTGTTATGTTTCACCCGAATCATAGAATTATGAATTTCGTTAGTAACTGTTATTCTTTTTATTAGTTTGTTTTGTTTGCTTGTGGTATTAAGAGATGTATTGTGATGTTAAATCGTTTATACATTTCGAAGCTCTATTGTTTTCATATCTCTAATGTTATTATCTAATGGTAATTGTAGGCATTGCTTGTTGTGAATCATTGCTGTGGACTTACAACGTAACGAAGTTATCAATTTTATTTTACAACATTAATTTTATAAATTCTACCTAACCTGAGAGGGTCTATAGATAAAATGCCAAGAGGGTCACCAATGCATTGCGTAATTATAGTTCTTTGTAGAATAACAGTAATTTTAGTATTACAATGCAATAAGAATTTTAAGTGATATTTTTTCAGATAAGTCTGCAATGTACTGCGACAGCCAATAGACCACCACGTTTCATGTGGGAGAGAGATGGAGTTGTCATATCATCGAACACGGATTCCAGGTATTACAACCGTCGTTTACTGAGTTTCTTTAATAACCAATCTTAAATCTAAATCAGTAATAGTAGCATCTTTTGGTAATATCACACACGACCATTCGATCCCAAACTCTAAGCAGTCTTAAGGAATGATCCTGAGAATTAGAAAATTATGGACGAGAAGTTAGCAAAATTCTTCTTTCAGTAATAGCATCTTTTGGTAATATCACACAAGACCATTCGATCCCAAACTCTAAGCAGTCTTAAGGAATGGTCCTGAGAACGATGAAGTACGGACTCGAAGTTAGCAAAATTCTTCTTTCAGTAATAATAGCATCTTTTGGTAATATCACATATCCCAAACTCTAAGCAGTCTTAAGGAATGATCCTGAGAACGATGAATTACGGACGAGAAGTTATCAAAATTCTTCTTTCAGGTACATCTTGGGTCAGATGATGTCGGCATCAGGCGTTGGTGTTGTGTCACACCTTAACATATCGAGACTGAGAGTTGAAGACGGCGGTCTGTATTCCTGTATCGCGTATGAAGGAGATGCTAGCACCAGTCACATCGCCCGAATTGATGTTTATGGTAATATAGTTTACATCAATGTTTATGCCTTTGTTTATATCGTTGGGTATATCATTAATTATATCATTGTTCGTATCATTGTTTATGTCACTGTTTATATCACGTTTGGGATAATAACATCTAATATTTAAATACTGAATGAATCGGAATTCATCGTTATTATGGCATATCGCGTTGAAATCCAAATATTCGCATTCCTAAACGGTTTTACTATAATATGTTGTAATTAGAAAATATAAGATGATGTTCCATTCAGGTCATCGTGACATATAATTTATTGGACAGAAATAATTCGCCTTACGACCTAAAGCCACTTTTCTCTGTTGGCACAGACCCTGACGCACTTCCGGAGATGATCTTTCGAGACTAATTTGATTTTATTGTTTTCACGCGTACTGACGATAAGATATTCATCATACTAAGTACTTGTTGACATTTTTAGGTCCACCCTATATAAGAACACTTCCACCCATCAAAGTGCAAAGTGGAGAGCCGTTGAAATTGAGATGCCCTTACTATGGATACCCAATAAGGTAAACAAATCTATTATTCTTTCATTGTATACATTGTGTATATTTGTGTGTGTGTGCGCGATCGTGCCTGCGTGTGTGTGCGCGATTGTGCCTGCGTGTGTGTGTGTGTGTGTGTGACATGTATGAAGCTGTCACAACAACGGTTTTCTTTAATAATATAACGAATCCATTTTACATACATAATGTAATAGCATTACATAAATTGTTAGGTACCTCTATATTAAAGAAGACAAATTTCAGTAAAACTTATCTGCTATTATAATAAGAGATAATGAGAATACCGTAATAATATATTTCGCAAATTACAAAGTCTAGAAACACCTAATCTAATAAAGCCGCGTGCAACACCTTGGCTGTCTTAAATATTCAAGTTTCACGCATATTTTAATACAAAACATCTGGCACTTGAAACATCTTAGGGAATAACATTTCCGAGGGTAGATGTAATAATTTAAATAGTTACGTTCCACTGATAGGGTTAATACGAAGACACAAATGTTACATACATACATAAGTATATATAGCTGAACAGTACATAGATTACCACATTTAACACAAGTTCTTAGATATCATAGCGAAATAACCAACAAACCAGATAAGATAACAATTTTTTACCCACACAGTACTTTTACTTCGATTGATGATGCCACATTTGAAACATTTTTTATTAGTGTGTATATAGATACATACTTTACAAAGTTACAAAGACTAATAGTAGTCTTTGTAACTTTGTAAAGCTTTTGTCTGACTACAACAGTTACTCGTAAAAAAAGAGGTTAACAATTCAAATAAACGGTACTGAGTATGTGATTAGATAATTTCGAAGAAGGGAAAGAGATTTATTCATTATCATAACAATTTATTTATTGATCGTGCATGGTCATTTGTATTACGCTTTTTTCAATAATACAGTGCAGTTGGTACGCGCGTGTGCCAACAGAAGCAGCGATAAAAACAGCGCTTCGACGTTTTTCTGGCATGTTGCCTGCCTGCCGTATGTCAGAGCCGATTCCTGGCTCCATTTCCAATAACGCCGGACCTTATAACGTAATATGGCGTTAATTTAAATTCATTTATAGCCGACCTATTTGGCTGCGCTGTGTTTGGCGTGCGCCAAGGTACGGGATCAGGAAACTTTAAGTTTGTTATAAACGCAGTTGTACCGATATTAAATATTAACTGATAACTAAAAATTTCAGTCAAAAGTTATTGCAAATTATGAGTGTTTGCGAAAAATCATAGAAAAGTCTCAACTTGCATAGCCTCGAATAGCGTTTAATTGTAAATATGTCACAATTACAAATGTAATAAAATGCTGGGACCGGTCTTTAACAATCAATGATTAGTCATGTATATAAAATCAGTGCCAGTGTGATGTTACTGTAATAGTAACATTTAGCATTTATTATAGAAAAGAACTTTTTGTCACCGACAAAATATGATTAACTGAAAATATTGCAACAGCACCATATACAGCATTTGAGAAATTCTTTATTCGACCTTTTTGTCCAATCGCAGCAAACTTGAATGGGAGCACAGAGGGAGGAAGATCGTCAGTTCCCTTCTCCCGCAGCACGCGAGATACAAACGGACCAGTTCGATCAGCAACTGGAGGAATGCGAAGAAAAGGAGAAAACGACAACTCTTCGAGCCGAACGAAGACGGGGTGCTGAATATGCCGAGAGTCACGAAGGAAGACAGCGGGGAAATGTATACCTGCATCGTGTACAGTCCGTCAGGAGAAATGGCCAGACGGTATGCATGGAGCATAGACAAGAAATACACATTTCACTCAATCAATCGACCTTTGGCAACAGATTCGTGTGCCGTATTTATCACTTAACGGTGTATACCTGTATTGGAAATAATTAGCCTATTAACTTTGTTAGTAGTTTAGTAATGTACTCATAATCTTCCATTTGTTACGGCTAGTTGAAATTTTGATACAACAGCTCAGAAGAATATTCGAATGCTTGTAACATTGGTCGAGGTCAAGACTCTTTAGTCAAAATATTCCTCTTTAGCCGAGGCAGATTAGGAATATGAAAGATTAATAGTGAAAATAAAAAGAGATTACATATACGTATGTGAGGTTGAGTAGAGTAGATATTCACCCCAAATGTATAAAGGACACCAATCCTTAATACAATAACTCATATTAAGCAAATGTACAGCTAAAATTTACATATAATACCTGTTAATTATACAACCACAATACCCTACCTAACCAGGCATGTTATTAATATATGTTAAGTTAGGTTATCGTCTAAGTGGAATGTTATTGCAAGATATCTTACACGTTCAATATTAGCTTTGTCCATAGGTTAATATTGTAAGTTTGCTATCACATTTGCTTTACCTTTAGCGGTTATTATTATAGCTATATCTACTTCAAATCTCAGTACAGTCATATAAATAACATTACAAGCTACTCGTATATTGCTTACTAAGGAATAGTCGACCAGCTTTCTACATATCACATCAATAAAGTCACTCACCTCAATCTCATAATCATATCGTTCATAATATTCAAAAATATTCCGATTTTGTATTTTAATTGTAGCCTTTTTCTATTTGTAACGTCAAACCTTTTTTTATTTAAATTTTATTTCAACGTCTATGTAAGTTTGTATTGATACTTTTTGTTGTAGATAGGCGTTATATTAATAGCCTTAATAAATGTTTTCTTTCTCTCTTTCAATCATCCATAACCATCCATTTCGGATGCTGGAGGAATTGTAATAACCTACAAAATCCATCTCTTCCATCAATTTTTCCATTCCGTTAAAGTTAATAGAAAACCTTATAAGTGACTCAATCATAAAGTGCGCAGCCATGATCTATAACTTTTGCAATTATCATAAATTGTTCCTAGTTCTTTGTTATTATCCAAGTTGTTCAATCTAAGTTTCCCTCCTTCAATGTTCCGCTGTTTACTCCGTATATCACGTCAAGATACGTTATCAACTATCAGAAATATTATTATGCTCCAGCAAACAATATATTATTGTCCTAGACCACGCGTTCCTCATTATACTCATATCATATTAAATGCCTCTATCCTTTATATCTAAGAATACAGATATAAAAACTGTTTTAGTTATAAAATAATGAACATATTACTAAAGATTGATTACATTTTTAAAACACATTACTCGTGAACAGCGTATAGGAATGGAAATGATTCAATTTTTTCCAGATCTTTCGAGATCCAAGTGGTAGAAGCGCCCGAGTTGGATGAGCTGAGGTTGGGGACTGGTCTCAAGGAGGGTCAGATAGTACAAATTACGTGCAACATTATGAGTGGGGATCCGCCCATATTTTTCTCTTGGCTCAAAGACGGGATGAAGATACCTGCTAGTCTGAAGGTAATGACTGGCCTCGTGGTCGAGTGGTTATAGACCGTGCCTGCAAAACCGGCGCTCGTAGCTCCGATTCCCACCTGGGACAACCATTTATGTGTGCAGCACATTTGTTTGTTCTGTGTCTGGGCGTAATAAAATTATCTATATAAGTACTATATCGTACGTATTTGTATGTATCAGATGTCCGGTCACCGTAACACAGGCATTAAATTGCCTAATTTGGGATAAGACAGCCGTGTGTGGAATTGTCCCCCAGTTATTTTGTTATTTATTAGAATTTTTTGATAATGTGAAGACAGAATGACGACGTTCATTAAGAAAGACCTACTTGAACTGATAGAGGCCAATGATAATGCTGGTGTTACAGTACCTTAATCCAAAGCAATGGTGCATATCGCTACCTGGCGACTGTTGTTTAATCCATACCACTTTTCCAATCTTAAATAGAAGGTATAAACGTGCGGTTTACAATCACACGTTTGACCGTAAATGCATCACAACATCTTCGCTACCATATAGGAATTAATAAATAACTGGGGACAATTCCACACATGGCTGTATGATCTCAAATTCGGCAATTTAATGCCTGTGTCATGGTGACTGATTATTCTCATCAAAATGACGTTTCACAGATAACGGAGAGAAGTTCGGAACTGTTCAGCGTGCTCATAATAAAACGGGTGGCGTTGGAGCACTGTGGCAGGTATACGTGCATCGCCACAAACCACGTGGGCAAGGTCAACCAGACCGCCGACCTCTACATCAATGGTAAGTGCCATTCGACAAAGTTAAGATCTAACTGAATCTGAAGTCGAGACCATGCTTAGCATAAACGCCCTGTAGCGGCGGTTCTCATACTATTTGTTATGGAATAGAGAGAAATCAAAAATATTTCTGTAGAAGACCTCTACATCAATGGTAAGTGCCATTCCACAAAGTTAAGATCTGACCGAATCTGAAGTCGAGACCATGCTTAGCATAAACGCCCTATAGCTGTGTTTCTCAAACTATTTCTGCGACGGTATGGTGAAATATATTTTTTTTTGTGTTTATATTAACAATACACACTCAGTCACACGATTATTTGATTCCAAACTAGTTAATTTTACTTTATTACTGTACGTTACTATATTTTAAGAAATCCAAGTAATACAATATAGAGAAACGATATTTTCGAAGTACGCAACGGAATAGTTTATTTTCAATGAGAAACTAGGCTTAAGTGAATACACGTTACGAGATAAAGGTCAAAAGGTTCAAGATGCTTTTAAGAACGTCAAAGCCTTAATAAAAATATTAGAGCTAAGTTGGCATTAAAATGCAAAGTGGCCTTGAGAGAGGCTTTATAGTAAACACTGAGAATTTTATTTTGTTTTTATTTGGTTTACTCTACATCCATAATATGAAGAGGCAGTTTCTTTTGTTTATTTAAACAGTTTAAGACTGTAAAATCTAATCTGAAATTTCTTGCATTAAAAGTAGATACTATAGATTACCTGGTCTTATTTTTACTTTGAAATAGATATAAATGTAATATGAACAATGAGAGAAATAAATGAATTACTTATTGAATTATTGAATTGAATTATTTGCTTAAATATTAATAAAATGGTCAGCATAATAAAATAAAATTCATTTAAGCCAAAGCATAATTTTTGTCCCCTTTTTTCCGTTCATACATCATCGTTGACTGTACGTTGTTGAATAAGTGATGTGGAGTGTTATACCATTTTTGCCCAACAGTGGCCCCAAAATGGATAGAAGAGCCCACAAATACATCGCTGCTGCTCGGCCAGCGTGGGATTGTGTACTGCAACGCGAACGGTTACCCCACACCACAGATACATTGGATGAAGAGAGATGGTAATGTATTTGGACAGCGATCCTCAAAGTTTCAATACAGACCGCATCGAAATAATCACTTGTGTGCGTGTTTGCGTATTCAAAAATGCCAGTTCAAATAAGCCAAATAATTTTTCGGGACAATTTCACGCAATGCGATTGATACCAAATCAGGCAATTAAATGCTAGTGTGATAGTAATTGAACGACTAAGTATAACTATACTTCTATACTAATATTATAAAGCTGAAGAGTTTGTTTGTTTGTTTGGTTGAACGCGCTAATCTCAGGAACTACTGGTTCCAATTGAAAAATTATTTTCGTATTGAATAGTCCATTTATT
Organism: Aspitha aspitha aspitha; assembly: GCA_018246895.1. Classification (NCBI taxonomy): domain Eukaryota; kingdom Metazoa; phylum Arthropoda; class Insecta; order Lepidoptera; family Hesperiidae; genus Aspitha; species Aspitha aspitha. The sequence goes on along the minus strand of DWGJ01003368.1, from coordinate 5,344 downwards.
GAGGAAGGCTATAGGCTATAACATCACGCTATGACTAATAGGAGTGGAGCAGCAATGACAAATGTTGAAAAAACGGGGACCAAGCCGCGAGCACAGCTAGTATTTTATAAAGGGATCTTTGGCCTTTAGACAATGGACAAAACCAGATGATACAGAAGAAGCGATGAGAGAACATTAATTCTCATCAACAACAAAGATAATGTGTTGTAAAGTAAAAGGAAGAACATGTTTTAATCTTCCGATATCTCGTATCGCAGTAAGATGTTTACTTTGACAAAGTGCAGAAATATCCTCGCTATCAGAATCTCCTTGAGTAAACAAAACTACACAATTGTACTAATACAAAAGCCGTAAACATCAGATAGATAGCTTCAACAATCTACTCGTCAAAGTCATTACGACACACGTAAGGAACGTGTATTGTGAGGTTTCTTCGCCTATTCAATGATACAGCGAAGTGCAGACTTTTCCTTGTCGCTTGAAAAATATAAGAGCATTTTAATCATCATAGTTGTTATTATCTCATTGTAATAAGACTTCAGATTTTTATTAAAACAAAATTGATATGTTTGATGTTACGATAAGCAAAAAGCTTAATTTTCAAATTCGTAATAAGGCACAATTACCAGATGAGAAAATTACTCACAATGCCAATAATGGTAGCAACACCGAAGATGCTCAACATGGCAGATCCCTGGGTTTCCGAATAACCACTCTCCTTCATGAACGGCGAGATATAAAAGTAGGGAACAATGAACCAGATGAACAGCACCAAGGTGGATAGATTCATCATTAGAAAGTGGAATTCCGTGAACATATTGAAGTCGAAAGTCTTGTTGATCATATCCAATAGACGTCTGCCCCATGTCTGTAAAGCAGAGAATTGAAAATGTATTAAAAATCTCGTTAATTAATTTCCTGGACATGAAATTTTTAGCTGATTGATAAGTACCTTTTCTTCGTGATCTTCCATAGACCACATTGAATTTCTGTAAATGTCAGGGCATGAAGATGCTCGAAGTTTATATTTCGCTATGTTCATCATGGCACCTCGATGCATAATTGAGTTACGATGCACTCTGATATCTCTAAGATAATGGTGATCAGTGAAATGCCTTGTGAACCAATCCTGGCGTTCGTTCCTAGGAGTTATAATAGCAGTTTTATTTTCGGGAATCGGCTGCAAAAGCTGCTCCCTAACTTTGTCCAACTTATTATTGAAGTCTTTTTTCTCCTTTTTGTTGAGTTTCATCTTCACAGACATGGTAATCGACTTCTTTCTAGAAGCCTCATGCGGCGGCTCCACGGGAAGTTTTGTTTCAGAATTGCTTCTTAAAGCCAACAGTGAGGGATAGTTCGCTAAAATAATGTTGTAAAGACGTTTATTAGCCATAAGTTGATCTAGGACTTCCGCTGGAACCTGAAAGTGTGATGGAAACATTATTAATCAACACGTACACATATATGTAAAAGTTATGAGTACCGAGCGAAATTTAAATCACAATACCTTTTCGCTTTGCTTCACAAATGTTGGAAGATTAATGACAGAGCTACCTTTCTGGTACGATATATCAGCATTTCTTCTAGTCGCCGCTTCCAAATTCTCCGCCTCAGCTATCGATGCGACTAAAGTTGTCAAAATGTATTCAGGCGTTTCCCCACTCTTCATCAAAGTCTTAAGTTCTTCTGCGCCGGGATATACAGACTCCCCGCCACCAGACTTGGCTGATATTGACGTAGAGCTAGATGCCCGTTTAGCCTTGCTAAGCTTCCTTTGCTTTTTCTGTTCTATAATTAGCCATTCCGGGTCTCTCATAATTGAACCGCATACACATACATTAAGTACCGTGCCAGCTAAAAGTAAGAGAGCGCCCCTCCAGCCAAACTCATCCAACAGATACGTGGTGAGAGGCGAATAAACAAAAGTACCGAATCCAACACCACAGGATCCCAATCCGACAGCCAAGTTGCGACGCTTCTCGAACCAGTACGCTATCGACACCACCGCTGTGACATACAAAAGCCCCATTCCTAAGCCAGCTATTATCCCGTAAGTGACATAAAGAACTTCCACGGTGTTACTGTAAGACGCCGCCACGAATCCAATCGTGGACGACACTCCGCCGACTATCGTCATTTTCCTGCATCCGTATCTATCGACAAGCGCACTCATGATGGGCCCAGCTATCAACGGAACCGAAATGAAAAGACTTCCGATGAGGGAAGTTTTCGCTTCACTGGTTTCGAAGTACTCGACAAATTTCTCTTGTAACAGGCCGTACGAGAACGCCAATCCATCTGCCACGGTAGCGATTAGGAACGAGGCCGCCACGACCACCCAACCCCAGCCCCCGTCCGGTATCTGAGGCTGCGGTTCCGGAGCTGGTGTGGAGCAAATACTGTCAGCGTCTCCCAAGCCGAAAAACTTAACACCTTCATTAGTCGATTTTGCATCTTCGTCATCGTTTTCCTCTTTATGATAAGCCACTAGGAGATTATCATTTTTTTTGTCACCGTCCGTTTTCATGGAGTTTATTGTATTGAGATCGATTTGCGCTTTCTCCGCCTCTCTTAAGTCATATTTGTCGTCGTTCACCGAATCTATGTACTTAATGTCATTGTTCTTCAGTAGCGGAGACGTAGTCGTCTCCTCTTCAGACGGTACCCTTTGTTCATGCTTGATGAATTTCTCTTTACCTGGTATTCCATTTGCATTGGCTCTCTGTGTGTCCATTAGTCACTTGAGCCTGCTCGCTTTAAGTACGGTCGTAAGTACGTACTTTGAACACAAAATAAGTGTTCCTAACAGCGTCTACTCGAGACGGCCAACCGAAATTTGAATTCAGCGATCAAGATGCAATCGCTCTACGTGGAAGAGTCGATAGATTCTCTGGAGCAGTGTAATCTTAACCTCGGGTCTCTAGCGGAATAGCGACAAGGCCTCCTAGAAATCCAAAGCGTCAGAGTGCAGGGATTGTTTGTTGTCGGGTGCATCAAGGACACACTAGTCCTCGATTTCACTGTTTTCAAAAACGCACTCCTCGGGCTATCGAACGGTTTATCTGTGTACAGTTTTTGCTTTCTGAACATTAAGAATTAAAGTTTTGCTCGACGAACCATTTCAATTTCTGGACGCAAGTGAAACTGTAACAAAAGAAAAGTGAGAAATTAACTAAAAAATCTCAATATACACAAATGCATTTCTCTGTTATTTTTACAATGACAAAGGCACGCCCATAAATGATCTCCAATCGTTTAATCTTGTAAAGATGGTCGTATTCCAGTAAGAACGATAGAAAAGAACATTTTAAGCTAGGCACAATATGACACAATCTTTTATTACACATTTATGTAACGCGCTGATCTCACAGAAAGCGAAAAACCGCTAGCTAGTAATAATTTTAAAAAAATTACAATATTCGCTTCTCAACTCTATATAGGATCTACATATAAAAAGTCAATCAGATATTTTATCTAATAACAATGACAACAAGAATAATTATAAATCTGTTTTTTTTATTGTCATAAAAAAACACGGCATTAGCATATATGCGTGTAGCCGGCGAAATATTATTGCACAGATACAAAAGCTCAGTAACAGGTCATTGACATTATGTAATTTAAATGTATTATCCTAGGTTATTAATTATTTCTTCAGTACTATTTCAATAGAATATTCCGTTACGAAATAAATATTAAATTACTTTTATTATAATAAAAGCGATTCATGCTTTACTATTAGAAATGCTATCATTTCTTCTACCAAATATGAGATGACATGATCCAGTACGATTAGTTAATTTTTCGATCAACTTCTTCCCCTTCCGCCCGTTTTTTTTCTCGTTCTGTCTTGTACGACAACATATATACTTCTGTCTCCTAATTCGCTTACAATACGATGCCTGATATAATTACAGTTAATGCGCGTTATCTGCATTAGAATTAGGAACGCTATGTAACGCCATTTGTTCTGGGGAACACTAGCTGATAACAAGTAATGAGCGTGATAATAATAACATTTAAATGCAATGACTTGCAAAACAAAAATGCATCCATCCTGTTACCGTGTAAACGAGACAAAGATATATGTATATATAGATGGGGCTAGCCATAGATAGGCCTGCCAGTGGGAGTGTCCAAGAAATAGAGAGGAAAGATGACCGGGGTATACTTATCTTTGTCTAATCAGAGCAGAAAACGAGACAGATATACCCCTTCATTTGCTTTCTCTTTATTTTCGGTGAACACATTTTAGGCTGGCTTACCACATTTAACTATACCATACTTTCAAAGACAAAGACAAAGACATTTATTTGCACAAATATGGGTACATTTAAAGATGTTAAAGAATTGTTAGTTCACTCCATATTTTGCCTTTTACGGCGTACAAATTTAAAACATGATTTTATCGTTTTACCATATTTACAATTACAATTTACTTAATTATTTATTACCTAATTTTGTAACTATAATAAACTTATAATCGACACAAAACTAAAGCATCAACAGTAAAGTATCAACTCAAAAGTAAAGCATCAACTAGTCTTTCCTCCAGCCTAGTCTACCAAAAGACAAAACTAAACGCTAACTAAAAACATATCGCTGCTTTTCATGGATACTCGCACAATCCAAAATTCACATTTTACAGGGTAGCCATTTGAAAATTAAACAAAATAAATAAATATAGTAGGAAATAACCAATCACAAAACGACATTTTTGCGCGACATTATGCCGGTTTTGCCGTTACGAACGTGCGTCTTACTGAGTGCTGAAATAAGGAATATTTTGGATTTATTTGTGTTATAAACTGATATTTTCAAGATTTTGATTTGTGCGAGTATTCATGAAAAGCAGCGATATGCACAGCACAGAATAAGCTAGACTTTGCGCGGTTAAAGCAATGACGATTGTTACATAGTCACCCTCCTTGACAAAACTTCGTGGGGCAGTTGTCTCGCTGGAAACTTGTTTGGCCAGACAGGCAGATCTATAGGTACATAGAGACACGTCATCGAAAGAAATCTATCAACTTTGACAACACAAAGACAACTATTTATTTTAACTACTTTTAAACGTTTTTAAATGCGTTCGATCATTAAATTTAATAAAACCCAAAAAATATTTATTAATTACGTTAAAGTACATACTTTAACTTTACTTACAGTTAAATTTATATATACATAGATATAAATTTAACTGTAAGTTTAGTACACAATATTACCCATTTATACATAATATAAGTTTGAAGTTAGTTATAGAGTAGCAAACGAGCAGGCAGCAGTCACAAGTGGCCGCTGCTGTTCATGGACATCTGTAACCGACTGCTAACAGGACTGTAGGGAC